>UESW01004104.1:96684-132181 GCA_900491605.1 Calamus simplicifolius
TTACTTGCCACAAATACTTTTCTAACCGAGGACTTCATCCACTTGTAATTGCAGCTACCATTGGATGACAAAGACCGAGCCAGAGCATGGCATTGCTTTACAAGTCCCAAGTCTAGGTATGTGGAAAGTATATATCAGTCGCCCAAAGGCTACGGTGAGATCACCATCATTGAAAGCAACTTTGAAATAATCACAAAAACAATAGAGGTGGAATTTTGTGTCTAGTTATAGGACTTGGATGAAGGACTCAAATCCTACTCTAAACGATTATTAGAACTAGGTAACTTACTCTAGATAATTTTCATCATCATCGATGTCCTAAGTGAACGGCATACCAAATGTCTAGATAATTTTTTTTTCCTTTTTTCTTTCATTTTTTCATTCTATGCTTCCATTCATACCAAAGAAACTATAGAATAACAATAATAATTCTTGGGTAGAATTGCAATTATTATCCTATAAATTACCACTGTTGCATCTGAATTGTAAAGATAATTCGGATAGAGGCTTATTTAGTGGGCTCATGGAGTCCGTTGAAATGGTCTTCTTGACATTGGGGCCAAAATCATTGATTTTAATTCAAGCATTCGTTTGAAGGAATTAGAATTCAATTCTAATTCCATTTAAAATTCAAATCTCCTTTGAATTATAAATTCATTCAAGCCAATTGTAATATAATACATCTTACAAATTTACAATATATAATTTTTATAATATTAATTATATATTAATAATATATCATATACTATTATGATATGTAATAATATATTATAATATATAACTTTATGTATATATATATTAATTTTATTATTAATAGGATTAAGAAATCATATTTAATCAATTGAATGAAAAGAATAAATTTGATTTTAGTGGAATTTGGTTTTGATTCTTATTTCAACTGTAATGCCAAATTATATGGTTCTAAATTCTTCTAAACCTCAACCCCACGGCATCAATCGTTGATCCAAGGTTGCTTAGTAGCTTGCACATTATCATGGATGATGGACTAAAGCCAGTATGACGTCGCTTTAACTAAGCTATTTAAATGTATCTTCATGACTTGCAGACTAGGATAGGGATCGGAAGTCCCATCTGAATTTATTTTAATGACGTGCGGATTGGGACGACGATTGGAAGTCCCATCTGAATTTATTTTAATGACTTGTGGAGTGGGGCAAGGATTGAAAGTCTCAGCCATGCATGCATCGCCCAAAGACCACGGTAACCCAAAGACCACGGCGAGGTCACATCATTTCATTGAAAAAAACTATAAAATAATAAAAAAAATTAATAATTAAGTGGAGTTCTCTCTTTTTTATATATAAAAATAACTAAATAAGGTCTAAAAAGCGACGAGATAAGAATGCCTTGACCCAAGAACAAAAAAAATTATAGAAAACAGACGTAGAATTAATTTGGGTCAAGCAAATTTTAGCACGGCCAGAGAAAGTAATGTCAGTGGCTCATTCAACGATAGATGCCTGGCAGTTACGGGAGAGAAGGAAGAAATTCTCAAACGACTTCAGATTAAAAGTTTCAATACTAGGATGGTCTTGGATTTTTAAAAATTAAGAAGCGATATTGATTGGATGAATTCTGAATTAGTCTCTAACTTGAGGTAATCCGAACCTAGCACCCTTTTACCGGTATATTTGATAATAAAGAATGAATTGCTTTAGAACTTCAATGTGCCATTGAATATTTCATCTACAATTGCTCCTCAAGTGTTGTGTCGGCAATTCCATGTCATTTCTATACCATATATGATTCCAATTTTGAAACTTTTCAGTTTATAAAATTTTAATGCATGCTCTCACGAATCACCATCATGCATCTAAATTTATGAAAAAAAAAAAAGAAAGAGGATTGTCATGTTTGAATGATAAATAGCTTTGTTCAATTAAGTGTGAAGTCGAGAAAGTCAAGAGAAATTAAATTTTTGTTGAAATGTTGAGGCAGTTTTAATAAATTTATTAGCTTGTGCACCATCTTTTGTAATTCATATTTGTCAATAAAATTCTTTCAATAGTTTTTTTTTTTTTTTTGTAATTTGACAAGGTCAGCTTGTCCAAGATCTTTATGGTATTTAATTGTCAAAATAATGGATATAACAAATTCTTGAGATATGACTCAGTTCTCAATAAGTATCCATCGTTTGCTCCTTGGTATAGGAGATCTCATGACTTCTACCATAATTCCATTCCTCTTGTTTACGTCATTTGGATCGGGTTCCTCCTTTTATTTGGATCTGTGCAATTATGAATTGAAGTTAGAGAGATTTGCCACTTAGATCAAGTTGGATTAGTTGGGTTAAGTTTATCTACATTAATTAGACTACATTAGATTGAATAAAAATATTAAGAATGTGAAAGAAATGTTTAAAATAATTTTATTCAATTAATATTTGCTGAATTGTTAATTATTCATAAGGTTCAATTATATACTTGTATAAAACTTAACCTGATTAAAAAAATAAATATATAAATAAATATGGAATATAAATAATTTATGTTCTTATATATTAGATTGGATTTAAATTTGGTCTAGTTTGGGTTAAGTTAGGATCATATTTGGCTTGGGTTGAGAACTAATTATACTTAAATCTTACTTAAAATTAGGTTGCAATTTTTGAAGCCAAACCAACTCGTGAGCTTATAAAACAAATTCAAGCCTATCCAATTAACAAGTTGGCAAATAAGTTTAGATTGAGCCAGACCCAAATTAAATCCTTGTGGCTAGATTTATGGTGTGTTGTAGCAATGGTGCTAACGATTTGAGACAAGCCTTTTATTAGTATATTTATTTTTGTTAGTTTTTGATACACCTTTTTTAAGGGTAAATTATCAGCTATTTTTTTTTCTATCTTCTCATTGTGCCATAATATTGTGGTAGTTTTAAATTTGAATACATTTATTAGCTTGCATACCATATTTAGTATTCTGATTTCTCAATTCTTCAAAAATCTTATTTATTATAATTTAAAAATGTCAATTTGTCCAAATTTTTTTGCTGTATTCAACCTTCAAGGATGACGATTTCTGAAAGGAGGCAAAAAAAAGTTCTAAAGAATCAAAGAATGGTTGTTGTTCCTGTGTACCTCTGACATGGCTTGGTCAATATAATAAATTCTCAGGCATTGACATATAATTTAATTTTGATTTTGTTAGATGACTCTCAAACTCATGGTTAAAGCTACGGAAGAACAATAAGCACTACAGCATTAAATTAGAAGGCAGGTTTGAACCCCTACGCAAACCAAATTCAAGGAGGCCAGGCCAACATGATCATCTAGTCCTGCCAACGACTTCGAATAGACATAGGAGGAGTGAGTAGTCTTGTCCATGTACAATTTCTGGGACGTAAACTTCGGTTCTCCTCAGCTATAATTAATTTTTTGGTCTGATTCTGAATATAGTCTTGCCTCATCTGCCAGAAATACTCCCTCATCTGCTTGTAGTAGTTGCAGCGATTTTTCCTTTTTTATTAAAGCAGTTGTTCCATTCTTTTGGCAGAGCTACATGGGAAACAAACTCAGCTCCAGATAAACAGTTCAGCTCAACAACGATCGAGGATCAATCCGAAAAGAAATCCCATCCATCTCGCTTCCGACTCGGTTCTCAACAAGCTATCCTCTTTTCGTCCTTGGTATATAGCTAGGGAGATCTCAGCTCATGGCTTCAACCAATAATTCCATTGCCCTTGTTTATTATGTCATCTGGATTGGGTTCCTCTTCTTCTTTGGATCCGTGCAACTCTGTCTCTGTTTCAATGGAAATAGTTCCAAATCAGGAAGCTGCATAGAGGTAGAAAGGAAGGCTCTTCTTAGCATACGAGAGGGCATCTCTGACGCCCACAAATGGCTTTCTTGGAATGGCACAGACTGCTGCACATGGAGAGGAGTTCAGTGCCACACCATGACCGGTCATGTCGTAAAGCTTAACCTCCGCAACCCTTATGCTGCTTATCGGTGCGGATGTCTTATTATTTGTCGATCTCTTCTTGATGAAAGTGAGAATAAAAGTGAGGTCAGTCCTTCACTTCTTCACCTGAGACATTTGAATTATTTAGATTTGAGCATGAACTACTTTGGCGGTGCCCCAATCCCCCACTTCATTGGATCTCTTGCCAAATTGGAGTATCTAAACCTCTCTCAAACTCGATTTGGTGGAACCATCCCTCACCAACTCGGGAACCTCTCAAGCTTGCTCCATCTTGATCTCAGTTCAAATGATTTGGATGTTGATGACCTTGGCTGGTTAGCTCAGATCCATTTCTTGCAGCATCTTGATATGAGTTATGTCAACCTTCAAAAGCATCCAATTGGTTCATGTGATCAATATGCTCCCTTCTCTTTCTGTCCTGCATCTGTCTGGGCTTCTCTCCCTAGCCTTCCCTCTACACCCCATGTTAATTTCACTTCTCTTACTGCACTTGATCTCTCTTTGAACACTTTGCATCAAGAATACCGATTGGCTGTTTAACCTTAGCAGCCTTGAACATCTCGATCTTGGGGGGAACCAATTCCATGGCAATATACCGCTTGCCATTGGGAATCTCAAGAAGCTTCAAGTCTTAGATCTCTCAGAGAACAGTTTCAATGAAGACATCCTTGAATCAGTGTGCAGTCTGAAGAGCTTGCGGTCCATAGATATCTCATACAACAACATCAGTGGGAGTACATGGGAAACTGTGGGAAATCTCAAAAGCTTGGAGTTCTTAGATTTCAGCGGAAACAATATCAGTGGTGAAATACCAAAGATCATTTGGTCTTCCAAAGTTAAGGTACTTGGGCTTGCATGGCAACAATATTGACGGTGTGCTTCCAAACCTCACAGACTTGCAATACTCCTATGTAGGTTCCAACAATATCACTGGAAGGATACCAAAAAGCATTGGAATCTTGCACAATTTACAAATATTATATCTGTCTAGCAATCAAATTAGTGGAGAAATACCCAAAGCATTGGGAACTTGCACAATTTACGGCAACTAGATTTGTCTTCCAATCAAATTAGTGGAGAGATACCAGAGACAGTGGGAAATCTTATAACTTGGAGGAGTTATTTTGGATAGCAATAGTATTGCTGGAGTGATACCAAGAACAATGGGTAATCTTTGCAACTTGAGCATCTTGATGCTTCCAACAACAATATAGGTGGAGAGATTATAGGATTCATGGAAGGTTTCTCGAGATGCAGCATTAACAAAATAAGTCATGTTTATTTGGATCACAACAATCTTAGTGGGCCTTTGCCCAATCAGATTGGGGACCTCCAAAGTTTGCAAATTATTGATCTTGGTGTTAATTCATTGAGCGGTTCAATTCCTCCATCATTGGGGAAGTTATCTGTTCTATTTGAATTGGATCTCCAATCAAATTCCTTAACAGGTGCACTGACCGAAGCCCACTTGCCAACCTCACAAGATTATCATATTTGGATTGTCTCATAACTCCTTAACATTTGATGTGAGTCAAGGTTGGCTTCCTCCTTTTGAAGCAAGCAAATCATAATGAGCTCCTGTTTACTGGGGCCCAAATTCCCTCCATGGCTTCGAAACCAAACTATTTATTTCAACTTGGACCTATCCAGTGCAGGAATATCAGAAAATTTCCCAGATTGGTTTTGTGAGGCAAATTATCTGTCTGTTCTCAATCTTGCCGGCAATGATTTAACAGGAGTTCTCCCTGACTGTTGGGACAATTCATCAAATTTGGAGGTCATTGATTTCTCAGGCAATAAATTGTCAGGAGGCATTTCTGACTCAATTGGATCTCTCAATGGACTTAAATCATTGCATTTGGAAAACAACAACCTTTTGGTAAGATTCCTTTGTCCTTAAAAAGTGCAAACAATTGGTTCTATTGACCTTGGCAATAATAAGCTATCAGGCAACATACCTCAATGGATTGGAGAGAGCCTAACATCATTGAGAGTTCTCTGTCTCCGATCAAATATGTTGGATGGTGATATTCCTATGCAACTATCACTTCTTGCATCCCTTCAAGTGTTGGATCTTGCAGACAATAATCTTTCAGGAACTTTGCCACCATCATTTGGTAATTTCAAAGCCATGATTGTGATACAAAATAAGAGCAATTCTATTCTTTCTGGATATCTGGCCTTCTATTACACTGAGAATCTCATGATAACTATGAAAAGTATGGAATATATATGCACTACTGTTGTGCTGTCACTTGTGACAAGCATAGACCTCTCTGACAACAATATTACTGGAGAGATTCCCAAAGAGTTTGCAAACCTTCATGGACTTCGTTTCTTGAACTTATCAAGAAATCATTTGACCGGAAGAATTCCAAATAATATTGGTGCTTTGGGGCAGTTGGAGTCATTGGATCTATCAATGAACAACCTATCAGGCACAATTCCTACAAGCTTCGTTGCTTTGAATTTTTTGAACCACTTGAACTTGTCCCACAACAATTTATCCGGAAGAATTCCATCCGGCAACCAACTTCAAACCTTGACCGATCCATCATCTACAGTGGCAATCGATATCTTTGTGGACAACCAATAGGAAAGTGCCCTGGTGATGAACCTAGTGAAGGTCCAACAATTCATAGAAGAGAAGAAGAAAAAGAAAATCCAAGAGATTTGGAAATGATATGGGCTTATGTTAGCTTTGCTCCAGGATTTGTGGTCGGCTTCTGGGGCTTTCTAGGAGCAATGATGATTAAAAGGAGCACAAGATTTGCTTATATCCGATTCATTGAAAAGATATGTAATTGGATATATGGTTGTGGCATTAATCTCTGCTAGGCCGAAGTCCAAGGGAAACCAAAGACGCATGTAAGCATTTGTAAAGTTGTAATGCTCTCTTTTATCTATGAAATATTAAATAAAATAAAATAACTGGAAACCACTTCCATGGTTTAAGTATTAAGGACTTTAAAATATTGATCCATTCTAATTGAGTGAATTACTTGAGCAATGTTCTCATAGAATTCTATCTCAAGTTATGTTTGTTATATGCTTTTATCAGTGTATAAGTGATGGGTGGCATTCTCATTGTTTTGCTTTGATAGAAAAAATAAAAAAATTATTTCAATGCTTTATTTTATCGTCATGTCCAAATAATTTATGTGCAATTTTCTTCATGTTATGGATATTATGATATGTTCATTTAAAAATATAAATGTAAATATTTTTGTAAGCATAAAGAAAAGAAATGCTACCAAAATTAAATAGGCTAATATGTAATTTAGTACATATCCTTGTTGTATTTTGAAAAACAATGCTTAGATAAAAGGAGTCTAATCGCCTGCCTCCTCTCCTCCTCTCCTCTCCCCTCCAATTTAGTTCATTGGAATGATCTTTTGATTCCATCTAGAAATTACAAATCCATTTAGATCAACTATATCCCCAGCACATCTTACAAATTTATAATATATAATTTATTATAATATTATTAATATATATTATAATATATATAATATTATAATATTATAATATAACTTTTTTAAATTTACATTATTAGTAGAATTTAGAAATCATATTTAATCAAATGTATGAAAAAAATGATTTTTATTTATGGTGAAGTTTGATTTTGATTCTTATTTCAACTATGATACCAAATTATATGATCCTAAATTTTTAGAAACCTCACCCCCACGACATCAATCATCGGTCTAAGGTTATTTACCAACTTGCACATTATCATGGATGACATTGCTTTAATTAAACCATCTAAATTTATTTGAATGACTCCTTGCGGAGTGGGGTTGGGATTGGAAGTCTCAAGCTTACGCGTGTATCTGAAAGATGTGTGGCCTCCATCGTCTCATTGCAAGAAGCTACGAAATTTCTTTTTTTTTTTATTTTCTCATTAATTGGTGTGGTTTCGGTAATTTTGTTACATCCATTATATTAATTAATATTATCTATATATGAAGGCATATTAATTAATATTTATTAATGATCATTAAAAATATATTTAGTTGAATAAATAAAATAATATATTTATTATTAAAAAAAAGAGAAAAAGAGAAAGTTTGGGGATTCAAGGTTTGTGAACCGTTTCCGCATAGAAACCACAACAATCCTTCGTTAACTTTTCTTTTGAGTGGTCGGTTTTGATAGCCGTGGGCAACGTTCCACTCCGGCCGAAGACAAGAGTAGAGCGGAGGGTACGATGAGGATAAGAAAAGAAATATTCTTGTTCTCTTGCTTCTCCTATAAAAAAAATAATGAAGTTTTTATAATATCTCAATTGATGCCATTAAATGATCAAAAAGCCATGATTGGTGTAACAATGCCGGATCTCTTTAAAGAAAAGACTATTTAAGTTATTATTTAAATTTAATCTATATAAGTAGTCAAAATCTATTCGGTTCATGGCCAATGTTGGACAAACCAATGTGGGCATAGACTTTATATTTATTTTTTTCTCTCATTTTAAGATCTGACATTCTTGCTAGGTTAAGTATTTAATTCTAAATGTAAAGCCAAACCAACTTAATTTATCATCATAGCATGATACAAACCGTATCTCAGGGAATCTCGTTCCAATTGGGATTTGATGACCATCATACTAGGGATCAAAAACAATGCCGAGATTATGCTATACGGTGCTGATGGCAGATGGGTCGTAAAAAATGATGATAGAAAAAGGAAAATGATAATTTTTTTTCTTTTTTATTTTCTCATTCATTGATGTGGTTTCGATAATTTTGTTACATCCATTATATTAATTAATATGATCTATGAAGTCATATTAATTAATATTTATTAATGATCATTAAAAATATATTTAGTTGAATAAATGAAATAATATATTTTATTAAAAAAAAGTTTGGGGATTTAAGGTTTGTGAACAGTTTCCGCGTAGAAACCACAATCGTTCGTAACTGACGTGGTGCATGATGTCGAGTCAAAGGGACTTCTCTTTTTTTTTTTTTGGTACATAAAAAGGGAAAGAGGGCTTTGCCGACCCGTAGCTAGGTCCTATGCAATTTCGTTCCCGTCAGGATATGTTCATGCACGGCGCAAGATTTGCGCAGCCGTTTTCTGCCCGAAAACGAATAGGTCAACCTACTCCATTCAGATGCCAGCAATCAGAACAGGGAGACTAGAAGAAACCTTAGCCCCTCCAACATCGACATTTCAAGCTCCAAGGATTAACCTTGGAATTATTCAGTCAGCCATAACTTCATTTCTCGAACCTGAGACGTTGTGGATGTTTGGAGGAACCCCAATCACTGAGCTACCGCCTGAGCGTGGACTTCTCTTTTGAGTGATGAGTCCTGGCCACCGTGGGCAGTGTCCCACCTCGGCCGAAGACATAAGAACGGAGGGGTACGATGAGGATAAGAAAAGAAATATTCTTGTTCTCTTGCTTCTCCTATAAAAATAACAACGAAGTTTTTATAATATCTCAATTGGTACCATTAAATGATCAAAAAGCCATGATTCTAATCGTATATAGATCTCTAAACCTGCATCACTACTCCATAAACTATGATAAAATTAGAAATAACAGTAGATAGGATCGGTGTAACAATGCCGGATCTCCTTAAAGAAAAGACTATTTAAGGTATTATTTAAATTTAATCTATATAAGTAGTCAAAATCTATTCGGTTCATGGCCAATGTTGGACAAACCAATGTGGGCATAGACTTTCATTTTTTTTTCTCATTTTAAGATCTGACATTCTTGCTAGGTTAAGTATTTAATTCTAAATTAAAGCCAAATCCAACTTAATTTATGAATATCATGAGTCCATCCATTTGTAATGTCTCTCAGTCGATATTGATTAAAAGTTGAATCTATTTTAATATCATTTATAATGATTTAAAACTTTATTTCAAAAGATTGATAAAAATATTATTTAAATTTTTAATTATTTATAAGTACTCGAGTTTATTTACTACAATTTGATGTCAAACTGAATACACATTAGTATGACTCTCATAATTAATATAACAAAAAATAATAAAAATTAAAATATTTAGATTGAGAATCAGAATGGAATCCTTGATTGTCTTGGAAAGCAATAAAATAAATCTTTATCCCAGTTGCGGGACACTCCTAAATAAGGCCATGTACGGTGATATTAGGTCTAACCTTTATTTTAGATGAGGTGATGGCAAGGGGAACGTTTGCTTTATTTGTCATCAGTAATAGCAAACCTTTTTATTTTTTTTTTCTGGGTATTTGTCTTTACCAACCATTCATAACATTGACATAATTGGTGAATGTTTGTTGGTTGCCGGGTGTGAAAGCAGTGACTGCCAAGACCTTCGAGAGAATCCACCGAAGTATCTTGTACGGCATTGGAATAATTCCTAGCTCTATGTTTTAAGGAGTCCTTTAAGGAGACCTTTGCTAGTGATCAACCTACTAAAGGTTTTCAATATCTTATGGTGGAGAAAAAAAATCAGAAAAATTCATTTGATTTAGAAATGATATGAGTTTATCTTAGCTTTGCTTTAGGACTTGCAGCTGGTCTAGGTTTTCTTGGCACAATGATGATCAAAAGAGCATAACATTTGCTTATATCTGGTTCATTGACAAGATATGTGATTACATTTATATGGTTGTAAACATCAATCTCTGCTAGGCCAAGTCCAAAGGAAAACCAAAGATGTATGTAAGCATTTGAAAAGTTGTAATGTTCCCCTTATCTATGGAATTGGGTTCCTCTTCTTCTTTGGATCCGTGCAACTCTGTCTCTGTTTCAGACTCGGTGGAAATAGTTCCAAATCGGTGAAAATAAAACCAAATTTGTTTGCTGTATTCAACCGTCAAGGATGATGATTTCTTAAGGGAGGCAAAAGTTTTAAAGAATTAAAAGATGGTAATTGTTGTTGTGTGCATCTAGCATGTCATGGTCCACATAATAAATTCTTAGGCATTGAGATATAATTTAATTTTAAATTTTTTGGAAGACTCTCAAACTCATGGTTATAACTGCAGAAGAACAATTAGCACGACAGCATTAAATCAGAAGACAGCTTTGAATCCCTACACAAATCAAATTCAAGGAGGCCAGGCCAACATGGTCATCTAGTCCTGCCAACGAGGAGTATCCTTGTCCTCTCGGCTAAAATTAATGTTTTGGTCTGATTCTGAATTTAGTCTTGCCTCGTCTGCCAGAAATACTCCCTCTGAATTTAGACTTTTCCTTTTTTTTATTAAAGCGGTTGTTCCATTCTTTTGGCAGACATTGTTGTTGACCCGGTCTTCATTGACTGACTTGGCAACTATATGGGAAACAGCTCAGCTCCATGGATAAACATTGTTATTCCTGTCTTTATTGACTGACTTGACTTGTAGTCCACTAAAGCGAGACCCCCTTTACCAAGTATCAGTGAAAAATTAGTTAAACCAGTCTCCTTTCTGATTCGATTCCCAACAAGATGTCTTCAAACCATAGAGAAGCACTGTTGAACCGGTCTTCATTGACTGACTTGTAGTAGCATGGTTTTAAAAATTGTATCGAACCAGCTGATTAAATTAGTTAAATCAAAAATTAATCATCAATTTAGTCTAATTTTATTATTAAAATTAACCCTTTTATGATCTAATAAAAATCAAAAAAATCGGTGGAACTGGTAGATTCTGAAAAATCAATTCAACCTTGATTTTTAAACTTTTAGTTTTAATAAATTTTATTATTATGAGATACCAAAGAAATAAATCCAAGAAAAAAAATTAAGAATGTGAAAGAAATGTTTAAAATAATTTTATTCAATTAATATTTATTGAATTGAGTTGTTAATTATTCATAACATTCAATTATGTACTTCTATATAACTTAACAAGATTAGAGAAGTAAATATAAAAATACATAAATAACATCTATATGGAATATAAATATAAATAATTTATTTACTTGTATATTAGATTGGATTTAGATTTGATCTAGTTTAAACTAAGTTATAGCAGTATTTGACTTGGGTCTCTATTCAAATCTCACTTAAAATTAAGTTAAATTTTTTGAAGCAGAACCCAACCCTTGACTTATAAGATTAATCCAAGCCTATCCGATTAACAAGTTGGTCGAGGAAGTCTAAATTAAGCCCTATTCAAATTAAATCCTTTTAGCTATATTTATGGTGTTATAAGAACGATGCTAAGGAGACAAACCTATTGTTAGTATATTATATTTTTGTTATCTTTTGATACCCTCTTTTAAGGGTAGATTATAAGCTATTTTATTTTATTAGTTGTTTTTTTCTCTATTTTTTATGATATATGTATTATAACTCCTAATTCACTGCATCTCTTCATTTGATGGTTTGAACATAATGTTTTAATGACCGCTACTGATCTGGTGATAATGAAAAGATATTTATTTCTTATCATAGCCAGTATTAATTAAAATTAGTAACAAAATTATCTTTGTATTTTTAGTTATCAATTTTATTAGAGGTAAAATTGGCTACATTCGAATGGAGTCAAGTTCAGGATCCGTTCTTTTTTTTCATCCTTGAATTCACACAGATTCCGGAGCCATCTCATCTTTTTTTATTTTTTTTTTATTTTTAAGATCCATAAACTATGAATCCAAAAGTAAAAGAAATGATCGGATACATTTAACTACATTTGAATGTAGCCAAATTTACCTTATTTTATTATGTCATTACTAAGGTTTTTATAATTGTCACCACATTACTGCTTAATAATTTCAACTTAAACATTTCTCAATGAACAATAAAATATTTAATAATAACTTCAACAAGGTTGGTTACGGTGAAAAATAGCATTTTTGGAACCTTTCATTTATTTTTAAGTAATAAGTTATATAACACATTAATGATGAGACCCTGCTTTCTTGATTTTATTTTTCACATAGGATATTTTTATGACTATTTGACAAGGGACGCTCTCCTTTACATTCAATAAAAACATGATCTATTGTGGCCTTGTCACCGTAGAATGTCCGAATCCATGTTGCCGGTGAAGTTGACCAGCATGATCTTCCCTTGCTTCAACCCTTTTCCATTACAAAATTTTCACTATCATGGCAATTAGCCATAAAATTTACATTGCCAGCTGCGCATGAATGGAATATCGATTGATTTACGCAATTAACAACATTTAAAAGTCAAAAATATCAAATACAAAGAAGAGAATACATCATTTAATAAGAGTAGAAAATTGAAAACAAAGAGCGTAAACAACAATAAATAAACAATAATAATCAAAGCAAAAAATTTAAAAAGAATAATATAAAATTATTTTTTTTGTCTCTAATGAGTTAAATTAAAAATTAAAATTAAAATAGTTTTTTTTTTACTCATTCTATCCTTCCATTAATATCAAAAAAATCATAGCATAGTAATAACAATTAATGGCTAAAATTGCAACCACTATCTATCAATCGTCATCGTTGCATCTGAATCGCAAACATAAACATAATCCAGATAGAGGCCTATGTTCTAAAAATTGGAGAAGATTGTCATATTTTCACAGTCAAAAATAACTTCATATTTGACTAACTTTGTGGAGTGAAGCATAGCTAAGTGAAGTTCCATTATGCTGTAATCTTGTGGTAGTTTAAATTTGAATATGTTTATTAGCTTGTGCACCATGTTTTATTATTCTTTTTCAAAAAAAAATTCTTCAAAAATCTTATTTCTTATAATTTGACAATGCCAATTTGTCCTCTTTTTTTTGCTGTATTCAACCACCAAGGATGATGATTTCTGAAGGGAGGCAAAAAAAGTTTTAAAGAATCAAAAGATGGTAGTTGTTCTTATGTGCCTCCGACGTGGCACGATCAACATAATAAATTCTCAGGCATTGAGATGATATAATTTAATTTTGATTTTGTTAGATGACTCTCAAACTCATGGTTATAGCTGCAGAAGGACAATCGGTACTACAGGATTAAATTAATTAGCTAGAAGACAGTTCGAAACGCTACACAAACCAAATTCAAAGTAGGCGAGGCCGACATGGTCATCAAGTCCTGCCGACGACTTTGAATAGACGTAGGAAGAGTGAGTATTTCTTGTCCCCAATTTCTGGGACGTAAACTTTGGCTCTCAGCTATAATTAAAGTTTTTGGTCTGATTCTAAATTAGTCTTCCCTCATCTGCTTGTAGTTGCAGCGATTTTTCCTTTTTTTTTTTTTTTATTCAGCTCCATAGACAAACATTGTTGACCAGGTGTTCATTGACTTCCTTGACTCTAAGTCCACTAACAAGCGAGTCCCCCATTACCAAGGATCAATGCAAAAAAAATCCCATCCGTCTCCCTTCCGACTTGGTTCTCAACAAGCTGTCCTACTGGCTTTGCTCCTTGGTACAGGGAGATCTCAACTCATGGCTTCAACCAACAATTCCATTCTTCTTCATGTTCATGTCATTTGGATTGGCCTTCTCCTTTTCATTGGATCTGTGCAACTCTGTCTCTGTTTCAATGGAAATAGTTCCAAGTCAGGAAGCTGCATAGAGATGGAAAGGAAGGCTCTTCTTAGCATACGAGAGGGCATCTATGACGCCCACAAATGGCTTTCTTGGAATGGCAAGACTGTTGCAATGGAGAGGAGTTCAGTGCCACACCATGACCGGTCATGTCGTAAAGCTTGATCTTCGCTACCCTTATCCATATATGTTGCTCCTTATAAAAGCGAGGTGAGTCCTTCACTTCTTCACCTGAGACATTTGAATTATTTAGATTTGAGCATGAACTACTTTGGCGGTGCCCCAATCCCCCACTTCATTGGATCTCTTGCCAAATTGGAATATCTAAACCTCTCTCATGCTGGATTTGGTGGAACCATCCCTCACCAACTCGGGAACCTCTCAAGCTTGCTCCATCTTGATCTCAATTCAAATTATCATTTGGATGTTGATGACCTTGGCTGGTTAGCTCAGATCCATTTCTTGCAGCATCTTGATATGAGTTATGTCAACCTCTCAAAAGCATCCAATTGGGTTCATGTGATCAATATGCTCCCTTCTCTTTCTGTCCTGTGTTGGGGCTTCTCTCCCTAGCCTTCCCTCTACACTACCCCATGTTAATTTCACTTCTCTTACTGCACTTGATCTCTCTTGAACACGTTGCATCAAGAATACCAGTTGGCTGTTTAACCTTAGCAGCCTTGAACATCTCGATCTTGGGGGGAACCAATTCCATGGCAATATACCGCTTGCCATTGGGAATCTCAAGAAGCTTCAGTCTTGGATCTCTCAGAACAGTTTCAATGAAGACATTGAATCAGTGTGCAGTCTGAAGAGCTTGCGGTCCATAGATATCTCATACAACAACATCAGTGGGAGTACATGGGAAACTGTGGGAAATCTCAAAAGCTTGGAGTTCTTAGATTTCAGCGGAAACAATATCAGTGGTGAAATACCAAAATCATTTGGAGTCTTCCAAAGTTAAGGTACTTGGGCTTGCATGACAACAATATTGACGGTGTGCTTCCAAACCTCACAGACTTGCAATACTCCTATGTAGGTTCCAACAATATCACTGGAAGGATACCAAAAAGCATTGGAATCTTGCACAATTTACAAATATTATATCTGTCTAGCAATCAAATTAGTGGAGAAATCATTGGAATCTTGCACAATTTACAAATATTATATCTGTCTAGCAATCAAATTAGTGGAGAATACCCAAAGCATTGGAACTTGCACAATTTGAAGCAACTATTCTAACAATCAAATTAGTGGAGAGATACCAGAGACTGGGAAATCTTCATAACTTGGAGGTGTTATTTTTGGATAGCAATGGTATTTCTGGAGAGATACCAAGAACAGTGGGTAATCTTTGCAACTTGAGCACATGCTTCTTCCAACAATATAGGTGGAGAGATTACAGGATTCATGGAAGGTTTCTCCAGATGCAGCATTAACGAATAAGTGATGTTTATTTGGATCACAACAATCTTAGTGGTCCTTTGCCCAATCAGATAGGGGACCTCCAAAGTTTGCAACATCTTCATCTTGGTGTTAATTCCTTGAGCAATTCAATTCCTGCATCACTGGGAAGTTATCTGCTCTAATTAAATTGGATCTCCAATCAAATTCCTTGACAGGTGCACTGACCGAAGCCCACTTTGCCAACCTCACAAACTTATTATATTTGGATCTATCTAATAACTCCTTAGCGGTTAATGTGCATCAAGGTTGGCTTCCTCCATTTAAAGCAAGACAAATAATGATGAGGTCTTGTTTACTAGGGCCCAAATTCCCTCCATGGCTTCGGAACCAAACTTCTTTATCAAACTTGGACCTATCCAATGCAGGAATATCAGAAAATTTCCAGATTGGTTTTGTGAGGCAAATTATCTCTATTCTCAATCTCGCCGGCAATGATTTAACGGGAGTTCTCCCTGACTGTTGGGACAATTCATCAAATTTGGAGGTCGTTGATTTCTCAGGCAATAAATTGTCAGGAGGCATTCCTGACTCAATTGGTCTCTCATTAGACTCCAATCATTGCATTTGGAAACAACAACCTTTCTGGTAAGATTCCTTTGTCCTTAAAAAAGTGTAAACATTTGGTTACTATTGACCTTGGTAATAATAAGCTATCAGGCAACATACCTCAATGGATTGGAGAGAACCTAACATCATTGAGAGTTCTTCGTCTCCGATCAAATATGTTGGATGGTGATATTCCTATGCAACTATCACTTCTTGCTTCCCTTCAAGTGTTGGATCTTGCTTACAATAATCTTTCAGGAACTTTGCCACCATCATTTGGTAATTTCAAAGCATGATTGTGATACAAAATGAGAGCAACTCTATTCTTTCGGAAGATGTGGCCTCCTACTACACCGAGAATCTCCTGATAACTATGAAAAGTATGGAATATATATGCACTACTGTTGTGCTATCACTTGTGACAAGCATAGACCTCTCTGACAACAATATTACTGGAGAGATTCCCAAAGAGTTTGCAAACCTTCATGGACTTCGTTTCTTGAACTTATCAGAAATCATTTGACAGGAAGAATTCCAAATAATATTGGTGCTTTGGGGCAATTGGAGTCATTGGATCTGTCAATGAACAACCTATCAGGCACAATTCCTACAAGCTTCGCTGCTTTGAATTTTTTGAACCACTTGAACTTGTCCCACAACAATTTATCTGGAAGAATTCCATCCGGAAACCAACTTCAAACCTTGACCGATCCATCCATCTACAGTGGCAATCAGTATCTTTGTGGACAACCAATAGGAAAGTGCCCTGGTGATGAACCTACTGAAGGTCCAACAGTTCATGGAAGAGAAGAAGAAAAAGAAAATCTAAATGATTTGGAAATGATATGGGCTTATGCTAGCTTTGCTCCAGGATTTGTGGTCGGCTTTTGGGGCTTTCTAGGAGCAATGATGATCAAAAGGAGCACAAGATTTGCTTATATCCGATTCATCGACAAGATATGTAATTGGATTTATATGGTTGTGGCATTAATCTCTACTAGGCTGAAGTCCAAGGGAAACCAAAGACGCATGTAAGCATTTGCAAAGTTGTAATGCTTTCTTTTATCTATGAAATATTAGAAAAAAATGACTAGAAACCACTTCCGTGGTTTACGTGTTATGGACTTCAAAATATTGATCCATTCTAATTGAGTGAATTACTTGAGTAAAGTTCTCATAAAATTTTATCTTAAGTTATGCTTGCTATATGGTGAAATTTTCTTTCAATGCTTTTAGTATCAGTGATGAGTGGCATCCTCATTGTTTTGCTTTGGTAGAAAAAATAAATATTATTTCAATGCTTTATTCTATCATCATATCCAAATAATTTATGTGCAGTTTTCTTTATGTTATGGCTATTATGATATGTTTACTTAAAAATATAAATGTAAATATTTTTTGTAAACATAAAAAAAAGAAATGCTGCCTAAGTTAAATAGGCTAATATACGATTTAGTACATATCCTTACTGTATTTTGCAAAATAATTCTTAGATAAAAGGAGTTTGAAACTCCTTGCATTCCCCCTCCAATTTAGTTCATTAGAATGATCTTTTGATTCCATCTATAAATTGCAAATCCATTCGGACTAACTATATCCCAACATATCTTACAAATTTATAATATATAATTTTATTATAATATTAATTATATGTTTTTATTTAATATACTAATATATATTATAATATATAAGTTTGTGTATATTTTAATTTATTATTAGTAGGATTTAGAAATCATCTTTAATCAAATGTGCAAAAAAAAATGATTTTAATTTGTAGTGAAGTTTGATTTTGATTCTTATTTCAACTATGATATCAAATTATACGGCTTACATTCTTACAAACCTTAACCCCACGGCATCAACTATCGATCTAATGTTGTTTACCAACTTGCTCATTATCATGGATGACATCGCTTTAAGTAAACAATCTAAATTTATTTTAATCACTCCTTTCGAAATGGGATAGGGATTGGAAGTCTCAAGTTCACACACGTAACTCAAAGACAGGGTACATAAACTAGTTGCGATTTGGAAATGCAAGTGGCATTTTTTTCTCTTCCGCCTTATTTACGGATCGAGTTCTAAAGCCTTAGTGAAATATATGGCATCATGTAGCAGTAATTTGGCTCTAGACTATGGGATCACTTTTCAAAATTTACTTTGAATTCCATAATTCATGCACAACAAGTAGACCAATTCCAATAACATTCACAAGTCTATATAAGTAGGAACAGCAGGCGTAATATCTAAGTGATAGATTTCATACAAACCTTTATATATGTCAAACATGTGGAGCACATCATCGTCAAAGTCTTATTGTAATTCTTGCCATGACATCATTTAATGTTGCTTCACAAACATCAATACTCAAGTTTATGAATGAGTAGCAATGAGGATCCACGTCCGGAATAACTTCCCATGTTGAGTTAAAATGTAAGCCAAGTCACGCAACGATGAGTCCACCATTTAAACCTAAAACAATAAATTTTGCATCATTTTTCAACAAAAAAAATACTTATTTATTATGGCTATGTAAAATTAATTGTACAAAAGATTGAATGGATTTCATACTTATAGTCACTTACGATTTTGATGTGATTGATGAGACCAAGTAGTCAGTAAATAACTATCTTTTTTAGAGATCAACCTCACCTTGCATGCTTCCAATCGGATCGATCCTTGCACTATAACTAAAACTATTTTCAACCAACAAGCCCTTTCAACTGTGGGTTCATTGGCTTCAAAACTCTACTCCAGCTCATTTGAAGTAGAGAAAAATTCTTTGAAAACCTCTATTTCTGTGAAATCAAGAAAGTTAGGGTTTATGGTGGCTTTTGATAAACATCAATCCATCTAATTTGGGTTTATGTGATGCACAAACATAGGTCCAAATCTTGAGGACCCAAAGTATATATATATATATATATATATATATATATATATATATATATATATATATATATATATAGAGAGAGAGAGAAATTTGGTTATATTCGATGTAGCTAAGTTTAAAATTGATTATATTTTTTGTTCTTAAATTATACAGTTTACGAAACTCAAAAATATAAAAAGTTAAAAAAAGTAGGATGGATTCATGATCTGTGAATTTAAGGAAAAAAAGATGATCAAATTTTAAACTTAGCTATATTCGAATATATTGAAATCTAAATTCGGATATCTTCCTTTCATCTTTGGATTCTTATAGTTTATAAATTTTAAAAATAAAAAAATAAAAGGAATGTAATGATTTTAAAATTCATATTGATGCAAGAATGAAAAAAGAATGAATTTTTTTTTTTTAAATTTAATAATTTATGAGTTTTAAAGGTGAAAGAGAATAATTGATCAAATCCTGAACCAAATCTATCGGATGGGCTGAAGGATTCGATTCTCACCGACACAACAGGAGGAAACACATAGTGATCTGATTTATCAATTTTCTCCAACAGATTATTAACCCAAGCAAGCATAGTGATCTAGAACTAACTTGAGCCCTTAACAAAGTCTAATTGACCAAACCGTCTCATATGATATCGAGTGGTTTATATTTAGAGGTAGCATGGTGAACATCTTGAGGTTGGCATACATTGCTTTTGCTTTTGGTTTAGTATTTTTGTTTTTTTTAATATTTGTTTATCAATCACCAAGGCAAAGCCGGACAAAAGAGAAATAAGAAAATGATAGAGTGGTTGACTTTATTTCACATGATTCTTCTTAAGAATCTAATCGTTCTTGTTTGAAAAGAGCGAAACTTAGGTGGAGTTAAGCCATTCAAATTCCTTTTCTCCGTTCAGTTATATTTTAAGTCATTTTTTGTAACATACAAAATTTCTTTATCATTTTTTTCCATGTAATTTTTGATATCTCTACCTTTTTTCTTCTATATTTATCAAGTTATACAGTGCATTTCTAGATTTACATTCCACATGTCCAAGCCATTTAAGTTACTTTTCCCTTAACTTATTATCGATTGAAACTATTTCTACCTTTTTATAAATTATTTTATTTTTTATTTTATCTTTTCCTGTATTACCATAATTTTATCTTAACATTTTGATTTCTGCCACATTCATCTTATGTAGATGTATTTTTCTAACTGTCCAACACTTCGTGCTATAAAATATCACTGGTATTATGGTTATTCTATAAATTTTTTTTTTCAACTTAGCAGGTACTCTGTGATCTATAGTGTTAATAAAAAAACTTGAGCTTTGATACAATGATAAGGTTGCTCCATTATGACCTATAGATTATAGATTCAAAACATGCAAATAGGTTCTCTGCATGAGAGGGCAAGGCTGTATACATCCGACCCTCTTTAAAACTAACAATGGTGTAAGCCTCATGCACTAGACTACCCTTTTTAAAAATAGTATCATTAAAACATCTTATTGTTATATGTGATAACAACCAATTCTGATATTTAGACGAAGGTTTTACATATTCTTGGCAAAAAAACTGTATTCAAATTAATACCATTTTCACCTCCCAAAAGAAGGAGAAAAAAATCACTGCAATTTTCTTTATAGTATCATTTGCGAATTTCTAACTTGTATTTGCGTTGTTTAATATTTTCTTATAATATAAAAACCATTCTCTAACTGATTCTTTAAAATGTTATCGAATCTATGCAATAAGTTTCTAGCTTTTGTTCATCAAAAAAGTTTCTATTTATTTAAACTCCATTGCAGCTCTTCTGACAATGCCATATCACAGACTCTTCTAATTTCTGTTCTGTATTTTTCATGACTTCTTATATCACAATGTTCTTGTTTCCTAAGTCATGTCCTCCTAGCTCACTTTATAGTATCTGACACCATTAGAATCAAACTGCCAATCAAACTGCTCTGTAATTCCAACCTGCCAATCAAGTTGTATATGTATTCTTCGTTATTTCAAGCGTCGAAGAAAAACTTGGACGGCTGCTCTAAAACAGAAAAGAGATAACGTCAAATGACAAATGAATAACTTCATGGTATCATAATATTTCAAAAACTATTTTATACAAAATATTTTTGATATATATACTTTCACAGCATCTAAGTTAACTTTGTAATATATTTTGAATTATCTAAAATAAAAGCCAAATAAAAAAGTTATAACTAAATTAATGAATATATATAAGTGAAAATAAACTTTTAAAAAATTATAAAATATCATTTCAAAATCTAAAATTTAAGAATAGTTTTTGTAGTATTTTTTATCTATTTTTTAATTTTTTTTTATAAAAACTCATATTAAATAAATTAAAAATCTTACAAAAGTTATGAATTTATTTTTAAATTATATATATAGACACACATGCATCCAAACTTGCAGGAGTGCTGGCTTTCTTTCTTTTCTTTTTTTTTTCTTTTTCCTTTAAAACTCAAATACGCGATTCTATGAAACTCTCGTGACTCGGCGCTCCTACTAGAGAAAAGATTTTAAATTTTAATAAATTTTATTTTTGAATATTATGAAAATTGATATGGCTGATCCTGCACCGTTAGAATGAACGCAAAGATAGCAGCAGCTGACGGGAGCCATATCAACCCCCGGGATCTCTCTCTCGGTCTCAGGGCACATGAAGTATATCAACCCCCGGACCTCCCTCCCGATCTCAGGGCACATGAACAGTATATCAACCCCCGAGACCTCCCTCTCGGTCTTGGGGCACATGAACAGTTTATCAACCCCCGAGACCTCCCTCTCGGTCTCGGGGCACATGAACAATAAATCAACCCCCGAGACTTCCCTCTCGGTCTTGGGGCACATGAACAGTAAATCAACCCTCGAGACCTTCCTCTCGGTCTTGGGGCACATGAACAGTATATCAACCCCCAGGACCTTCCTCTCGGTCTCGGGGCACATGAACAGTATATCAACCCCCGGGACCTCCCTCTCGGTCTCGGGGCACATGAACATAAATCAACACTCTCGGTCTTGGGGCACATGAACAGTATATCAACCCCCGAGACCTCCCTCTCGGTCTCGAGGCACATAAACGGTATCTCAATCCCCGGCACATGGTCAGGTCGCTCTGGGCCACCTGGCGTGCGCACATAATCCACCGTAAATCCGTGGCAGAAGGTGGCAATACCTCATAACGGCGTATGATCCGTTGTATCCCTGTCACTGTGCATGGCCATACCCCGTTACGGTATGCGAATCACCACCTGTCCATTGCTGTGCACGATCATGTCTAGTGGTGGCGCACAACAGACACGACCCTAGATGCGAGACATCTGTGAGGTCGTATTGACAGGTAACTCATGATGCATCCGGTGTGTACGATGACATTACGACCTGTCATCGTCGGCCCCGTATTTTGTCCGTTATTGAACTGGGCTCCTAAAAATTAGTGATCTTGGGAATAGAAGGGGGACATTCGAACAGGTATAAAAGCACGCGCCCGCGCTGTGAGTAAGGATCCTTGAACTCTGGTTTTTAGTTTTCTTCCTACTAGCTAAAACCTTAACTATTTCAGCTCCCTTCTGCTGAGCAGTTCTCATCTGATCTCAAGTGACTAACTTGAGCGTCGGAGGGTCTCCACCGGAGCATTCGGTCTCTGGGGACTTTTCTTGCAGGGGTCCAGAGAGAAGGACATCCGTCTTTCCCGACGCTTGAAGAAGGTACTTGGCGTCATCAAAAATGGTCAATAGAACGAGTGGGACCGCTTTCCTTTCATCAAGATGTGTCACGACACCTCATTGGAAATTAAGTCTAATCATGTTAGTTTTGGAAGATTTCTCTAACAAACCGGGTGATGCGGGAAGACGACTGATTGGCACCGACGTACGTACGTGATTGGTGCCATGAATGAACAGAATACGAATTTTCTTTGATGCATGTGATTGGCACCACGAATGAACAGAATACCAATGGTCTATGATGTTTAGTGGGATTTGGTTTTGATTCTGGTTCTGATTTCAACTATAATATCAAATTATGTAGTTCTAAATTGCTCTAAACTTCATTCCCACGGTATCAACCATTGGTCCAAGATTGCTTAGCAGCTCGCACGTTATCATGGATGATAGACTGAAGCCAGCATGACATAGCTTTAACTAAGCTGTTTAAATTTATTTTAATGACTTGCAGAGTGGGGGCAAGGATTGAAAGTCTCAAGTATATTAACATAACCTAAAGACCACGGTAACCCAAAGACCACGGTGAGGTCACCATCGTTTCATTGAAAGAAATTATGAAATAATAAGAAAAAAAATGAAAAATAGATGTGGAATTTATCTAGGTCAAGCAAATCCTACCTGCAAGCCACGGCTAGAGAAAGTAATATCGGCAGCTCAAACAGCGATAGACGCCCGACAGTTACGGGAGGGAAGGGAAGGGAGAAATTCTCAAACAACTTCACAGATTAAAGTTTCAATTGATGGTCTTGGATTTTAAAAGTTAAGAAGTGATATTGATGAATGAATTCTGGATCACTCTCTAACCTGAGGCAACCCAAACCTAGCACACTCTTAAACAGTACCTTTGCTAATTAAGAATGAACTATTTTGGAACTTCAAGGTGCCATTGAATATTTCATGTCAAGAAAATTCTTAAATTTTAATACATTTCTTAGCTTGAGCATCAAGTTTTATTATTCTGATTTGTCAAGAAAATTCTTCAAACAGCTTGTTTCTTATCATTTGACTATGTCAATTTGTTCAAATTTTTTTGCTGTATTCAACTGTAATGATGAAGATTTCTTAGGGAAGGCAAAAGTTTTAAAAAATTAAAAGATGCTAGCTGTTCCTGTGTAACTCTAACGTGGCAATGGCCAACGTATATAATAAATTCTCACGTTAGGATGTAATCTTGTGGTTATAGTTGCAGTAGAACAAACAACAATATAACATATTAAATTAATCAGCAGAGAGGATTGACTACTTATACAAACCAAACCAAACCAAATTTAGGAAGCGCAACGCTAACATCTAGTCATGATGGTGACTTGGGATGGACATAGGAGTATTTTTGTCCAAAATTTCTTGGTCTGAAACTTATGGCAGGTAGCTGAAATTAATTATTTTGGTCTAACTCTGAGTTAACGACTTCTGCAGGTTTAGATGACTGCTTTGCTTTGTACAGATACTTTTCTAAACGAGGACTACATCCACCTGTAAAACTGCAGCTACTAGCCTCTCTATAGCAAGATGAATGTGCGTTCAGCCCTATTTAAGTCAGCTGATAAAAAGCAAGGAGACGATTCGGTCTAAATCAAACGTCTACCAGTGGAAGTTGCATGGGCACCTAATCCTAGGGCCATCCATCCAGTCAGGTTGGCTACATGCAAATTGGATAAATTCTTCCAATCCATTCAGAAAATCTGGATTAAGCAAGCCATCTTGTATCCTTGCATACATCCACGAGCGAGCCCCGCTCATTTTTGACCGACTTATACAAAGTCTGGTAAACCATTAAAGAAAACCACAAAATAAAACTATATTAGTATTACTAAATATATAAGTAAATTATTTCTTTTACACAACTAAGGTTAATAACAACCATTTAAATCATTTATAACTAAACCAATTTTCTTTTAGGCAACTAAGGTCCCTACCATGTAAGGGCGAGCCACGGCTACGATCCTTGGCGTGCTAGCAAGGACCGAGGCACAGGTTCATGGCTAATGGTAGGGCTTGAGTTCGGGTCAGGCCGCAAGGCGTTCGTTCAATCATGAGACTTCACATGCTTTCAAGTGTCCTAAATTAATTAAACCTTCACTCCATGTCTAAAAGGTAAGGCCCTATCCCATTCAAGAATATATTTTGCGATATGGTAGTCTGCTATTGATTATCATCGATCGGTTATGTTAAATTTCAGCAGCATTTCCCCATATGTTCTTCTAAATGTGTGGCATATATGCCACATTAGGAGAACGTATGAGCAAATACAAACCGCAATCTCAACCAACGATGATTAATAGCAAACTACCATATCGCAAAAAATATTCTCAAACTGTCCACCAGACAATTTGAGAATTTGCAAGACTAAATCTTACAAATTCTCAAACGGGTCTAAAGGTTATAGTGCTGTGATTAATAATATGAAAATCCGAAGACAATCGAACGTATGCTTGTTATTCATAAATTCTTGTCAATTCTAAATAGAGGCATAGTGTTCTATATATAGTCAATGGCTTCTTAAGATTATTATGTCGAATATAATTGTTTGTGAAGACTAAAATATAAATCATTGAAAGTACTAATGTGTTCTTGAGAATTAAATAAAACTACAACATGACTTTCATTCAAGCATTACATAATTTAATGCATCATTCAATTTGAAGCAGAATGTAAATAATTAAGACATAAAATTGTAAATAACTACAAATGCACAAAATTATTACATAATATTTTTTTTTTGCCTGGCCACCGTGGCCAGGCCACATGGCCGTGGCCGTGGAAGATAAAAGGGGAGGGGGGCTTTTCCCCACCCCCGTAACAGACATGTTTTTTTTTTTTTGTCCTGACCACGGTACCGTGGCCGGCTTCTCCGGCCGCGGCCACGGCCGTGGCTGGAGAAGACAAAATGGGGGGGGGGTTTCTCACCCCCCCTGTTACAAATTTTTTTTTTTTTACTGTGGCCTGGCCACCGTGGCCAGGCCACTGCCGGCCACGGCAGCGACCGTGGCCGGAGAAGACAAAATGGGGGGGGGGTTTTCCCCACCCCCTGTTAATTTTTTTTTTTCACTATGGCCTGGCCACCGTGGCCAGGCCACGGCAGCGGCCGTGGCCGGAGAAGACAAAATGGGGGGGGGGGGGGGTTTCCCCACCCCCCTGTTAAAAAAAATTTTTTTTTACTGTGGCCTGGCCACCATGGCCAGGCCACTGCCGGCCACGGCAGCAGCCGTGGCCGGAGAAGACAAAATGGGGGGGGGGTTTTCCCACCCCCCCTGTTACAATTTTTTTTTTTTTGACTGTGGCCTGGCCACCGTGGCCAGGCCACTGTCGGCCACGGCAGCAGCCGTGGCCGGAGAAGACAAAATGGGGGGGGTTTTCCCCACCCCCCTGTTAGCCAATTTTTTTTTTTTTGACTGTGGCCTGGCCACTGTGGCCAGGCCACTGCCGGCCATGGCAGCGGCCGTGGCCGTGGCAAGAGAAGACAAAATGGGGGGGGTTTTCCCCACCCCCCCCTGTTAGCCAATTTTTTTTTTTTTGACTGTGGCCTGGCCACGTGGCCAGGCCACTGCCGGCCACGGTAGCGGCCATGGCTGGAGAAGACAAAATGGGGGGGGTTTCCCCACCCCCCCTCCTGTTACAAAAATATTTTTTTTTTGACTGTGGCCTGGCCACCGTGGCCAGGCCACTGCCGGCCACGGCAGCGGCCATGGCCGGAGAAGACAAAATGGGGGGTTTTCCCCACCCCCCCTGTTAGCCTTTTTTTTTTTTGACTGTGGCCTGGCCAAAGTGGCCAGGCCACTGCCGGCCATGGTAGCGGCCGTGGCCGGAGAAGACAAAATGGGGGGGGGGGGTTTCCCCACCCCCCCTCCTGTTACAAAATATTTTTTTTTTTGACTGTGGCCTGGCCACCGTGGCCAGGCCACTGCCGGCCACGACAGCGGCCATGGCCGGAGAAGACGGCCACGGCAGCGGCGTGGCCGGCTTCTCCGGCCGCGGCCACGGCCGTGGCCGGAGAAGACAAAATGGGGGGGTTTTCCCCACCCCCCTGTTACAAGAATTTTTTTTTTTACTGTGGCCAGCTGGCCACGGGCCGTGGCCGGAGAAGACGGCCACGGTCTTGGCCGTGGCCGGAGGAAAATTTTTACAAAAAAAAATTTGGAAGAGGGTGGGGGGGCTTACCTCGGTCGAGAGGAGACGCCAGAGTTGGAGAGATCGCCGGGGAGCCGGAGCACCGAGGGGGGGAGCCGGAGCGGCGAACGGTGGCCTGGTGGAGAGGTTTTGGGGAGGGCGGCGACTAGGTCAAGACGGGGAAGAAGAAGAGAAGGCCGGCCGACTTTATATATGAGAGATTAGCGACGCAAATATTTGCGTCGCTAATCGGTCGCAATTTTTTTTAAAATTTATTATGTATTAGCGACGCAACAATGCGTCGCTAATCCATCGTTAATTTGGCCTTATTATATTTTTATGAAAAAATAGCGACGCAATTAATTACGTTGCTAATGCGTCGCTAACTTGGCGCCAATGTCCGACGGAAAATTATTTTTATTTTCTAGAAATTGCATCGCTAAGGCATCGCAATATTTTTTTAATATTTTTAAATGATTAAAATAATAATTTATGATAATAATTGCGATGCATACAGTGTGTCGCAAAAATTTTTCTAACTATTTCATTACATATATTTATCCAAAAATATTGCGACGCAACAAATGCATCGCAATATTATATATTTTTATTTTTTTTTTAAATATTTATAAATGATAAAAATTATAATTTATGATAATAATTGCGACACACAAATTACGTCGCAATATTTTTTTTACTTTTCATTACATCTATTTATAGAAAAAACATTGCGATGCAACGAATGCGTCAATATTATATTTATTTTATTTATTATTACTGATAAAAAATATATTTACTAAAAACTATTGCGATGCATTAGTTGCATTGCAATATTTATTTATTATTTTTTCGATAATGCATCGCTACGGCATCGCAATAATTTTTTAATATTTATAAATGATAATATTTATAATTTATGATAATAATTGCAATGCACAAATTACGTCGTAATATTTTTTTTATACTTTTTCATTACATATATTTATAGAAAAAACATTGCGACGCAACTAATGCATCGTAATATTATATTTCTTTTATTTATTAATACTGATAAAAATTATATTTACTAAAAATAATTGCGACGCATACATTGCGTCGCAATATTTGTTTATGTTTTCTTCAAAAATGCATCGCTACGGTATCGCAATAATTTTTTAATATTTATAAATGATAATATTATAATTTATGATAACAATTGCGATGTACAAATTGCGTCGCAATATTTTTTTATACTTTTTCATTACATATATTTATAGAAAAAACATTGCGACGCAACTAATGCGTCGCAATATTATATTTTATTTATTTATTATTACTGATAAAATTATATTTACTAAAAATAATTACGACGCATACATTGCGTTGCAATATTTAGTTTATTTTTTTCTTTAAAAATGCATCGCTACGGCATCGCAATAATTTTTTAATATTTATAAATGATAATATTTATAATTTATGATAATGATTGCGATGCACAAATGTGTCGCAATAATTTTTTTATACTTTTTTATTACATATATTTATAAAAAAATATTGCGACGCAACTAAAGCATCACAATATTATATTTCTTTTATTTATTATTACTGATAAAAATTATATTTACTAAAAATAATTGCGATGCATACATTGCGTCGCAATATTTATTTATTTTTTCGAAAATGCATCGCTACGGCATCGCAATAATTTTTTAATATTTATAAATGATAATATTTATAATTTATGATAATAATTGCGACGCAAAAGTTGCATCGCAATATTTTTTTTATACTTTTTCATTACATATTTATAGAAAAAACATTGCGACACAACTAATGCGTCGCAATATATATTGCTTTTATTTATTACTCATAAAAATTATATTTACTAAAAATAATTACGCATAAATTGCGTCGCAATATTTGTTTATTTTTTTCTTCAAAAATGCATCGCTACGGTGTCCCAATATTTGTTTAATATTTTTTTAAAACTTTTTTATTACTTTTTTTTTTAAAATAATTATAAACGATCCGACGGTTACGATCGATCCAAGCCATGATCGATCCGGTCGGCACGACCTCTCTCGGACCGTGGCGATCAATCGGATCGACGACGATCCGACGGTTGCGATTGATCGAAGCCATGATCGATCCCGGTCGGCGATGATCCAACGGTTGCGATCGATCCAAGCCATGATCGATCCGGTCGCGATGATCCGACGGTTGCGATCGATCCAAGCCATGATCGATCCCGGTCGGCGACGACCTATCTCGGACCATGGCGATCGATCGGATCGGCGACGATCCGACGGTGCGATCGATCCAAGCCATGATCGATCCGGTCGGCGATGATCCGACGGTTGCGATCGATCCAAGCCATGATCGATCCGGTCGGCGATGATCCGACGGTTGCGATCGATCCAAGCCATGATCGATCCCGGTCGGCGACCTATCTCGGACCGTCGATCGATCGGATCGGCGACGATCCGACGGTTGCGATCGATCCAAGCCATGATCGATCCCGGTCGCGATGATCCGACGGTTGCGATCGATCCAAGCCATGATCGATCCCGACGATCCGACGGTTGCGATCGATCCAAGCCATGATCGATCCCGGTCGGCGATGATCCGACGGTTGCGATCGATCCAAGCCATGATCGATCCCGGTCGGCGATGATCCGACGGTTGCGATCGATCCAAGCCATGATCGATCCGGTCGGCGACGACCTATCTCGGACCATGGCGATCGATCGGATCGGCGACGATCCGATGGTTGCGATCGATCCAAGCCATGATCGATCCCGGTCGGCGAGTATCCGACGGTTGCGATCGATCCAAGCCATGATCGATCCCGGTCGGCGACGATCCGACGGTTGCGATCGATCCAAGCCATGATCGATCCCGGTCGGCGTCGACCTATCTCGGACCGTCGCGATCGATCGGATCGGCGACGATCCGACGGTTGCGATCGATCGAAGCCATGATCGATCCCGGTCGGCGATGATCCGACGGTTGCGATCGATCCAAGCCATGATCGATCCGGTCGGCGATGATCCGACGGTTGCGATCGATCCAAGCCATGATCGATCCCGGTCGGGACGACCTATCTCGGACCCGCGATCGATCGGATCGGCGACGATCCGACGGTTGCGATCGATCCAAGCCATGATCGATCCCGGTCGGCGACGATCCGACGGTTGCGATCGATCCAAGCCATGATCGATCCCGGTCGGCGTCGACCTATCTCGGACCGTCGCGATCGATCGGATCGGCGACGATCCGACGGTTGCGATCGATCCAAGCCATGATCGATCCCGGTCGGCGAGATCCGACGGTTGCGATCGATCCAAGCCATGATCGATCCCGTCGGCGATGATCCGACGGTTGCGATCGATCCAAGCCATGATCGATCCCGGTCGGCGACGACCTATCTCGGACCGTCGCGATCGATCGGATCGGCGACGATCCGACGGTTGCGATCGATCCAAGCCATGATCGATCCCGGTCGGCGAGATCCGACGGTTGCGATCGATCCAAGCCATGATCGATCCCGGTCGGCGACGATCCGACGGTTGCGATCGATCCAAGCCATGATCGATCCCGGTCGGCGTCGACCTATCTCGGACCGTCGCGATCGATCGGATCGGCGATGATCCGACGGTTGCGATCGATCGAAGCCATGATCGATCCCGGTCGGCGATGATCCGACGGTTGCGATCGATCCAAGCCATGATCGATCCGGTCGGCGATCCGACGGTTGCGATCGATCCAAGCCATGATCGATCCCGGTCGGCGACGACCTATCTCGGACCATCGCGATCGATCGGATCGGCGACGATCCGACGGTTGCGATCGATCCAAGCCATGATCGATCCCGGTCGGCGATGATCCGACGGTTGCGATCGATCCAAGCCATGATCGATCCCGGTCCGACCTATCTCGGACCGTCGATCGATCGATCGGTGACGATCCGACGGTTGCGATCGATCCAAGCCATGATCGATCCCGGTCGGCGATGATCCGACGGTTGCGATCGATCCAAGCCATGATCGATCCCGGTCGGCATCGACCTATCTCGGACCATCGCGATCGATCGGATCGGCGACGATCCGACGGTTGCGATCGATCGAAGCCATGATCGATCCCGGTCGGCGATGATCCGACGGTTGCGATCGATCCAAGCCATGATCGATCCGGTCGGCGACGATCCGACGGTTGCGATCGATCCAAGCCATGATCGATCCCGGTCGGCGACGACCTATCTCGGACCCGATCGATCGGATCGGCGACGATCCGACGGTTGCGATCGATCGAAGCCATGATCGATCCGGTCGGCGATGATCCGACGGTTGCGATCGCAAGCCATGATCGATCCCGGTCGATGATCCGACGGCGATCGATCCAAGCCATGATCGATCCTGGTCGGCGATGATCCGACGGTTGCGATCGATCCAAGCCATGATCGATCCCGGTCGGCGGACCTATCTCGGACCGTGGCGATCGATCGGATCGCGACGATCCGATGGTTGCGATCGATCCAAGCCATGATCGATCCCGTCGGCGATGATCCGACGGTTGCGATCGATCAAGCCATGACGATCCCGGTCGGCGATGATCCGACGGTTGCGATCGATCAAGCCATGATCGATCGGATCGGCGACGATCCGACGGTTGCGATCGATCCAAGCCATGATCGATCCCGGTCGGCGATGACCTATCTCGGACCGTGGCGATCGATCGGATCGGCGACGATCCGACGGTTGCGATCGATCGAAGCCATGATCGATCCCGGTCGGCGATGATCCGACGGTTGCGATCGATCCAAGCCATGATCGATCCCGGTCGGCGACGATCCGATGGTTGCGATCGATCCAAGCCATGATCGATCCCGGTCGGCGATGACCTATCTCGGACCGCGATCGATCGGATCGGCGATGATCCGACGGTTGCGATCGATCCAAGCCATGATCGATCCCGGTCGGCGATGATCCGACGGTTGCGATCGATCGAAGCCATGATCGATCCCGGTCGGCGATGATCCGACGGTTGCGATCGATCCAAGCCATGATCGATCCCGGTCGATCCCGATCGATCGATCCCGGTCGACCTATCTCGGACCGTGATCGATCGGATCGGCGACGATCCGACGGTTGCGATCGATCGAAGCCATGATCGATCCCGGTCGGCGATGATCCGACGGTTGCGATCGATCCAAGCCATGATCGATCCCGGTCGGCGACGATCCGACGGTTGCGATCGATCCAAGCCATGATCGATCCCGGTCGGCGACGACCTATCTCGGACCGTGGCGATCGATCGGATCGGCGACGATCCGACGGTTGCGATCGATCGAAGCCATGATCGATCCGGTCGGCGATGATCCGACGATCGATCCAAGCCATGATCGATCCCGTCGGCGACGACCTATCTCGGACCCGATCGATCGGATCCGATCCGACGCGATCGATCGCATGATCGATCGGCGATCCGACGGTTGCGATCGATCCAAGCCATGATCGATCCCGGTCGGCGATGATCCGACGGTTGCGATCGATCCAAGCCATGATCGATCCCGGTCACGACCTATCTCGGACCGATCGATCGGATCGGCGACGATCCGATGGTTGCGATCGATCAAGCCATGATCGATCCCGGTCGGCGATGATCCGACGGTTGCGATCGATCCAAGCCATGATCGATCGGTCGGCGACGATCCGACGGTTGCGATCGATCCAAGCCATGATCGATCCCGGTCGGCGACCTATCTCGGACCCGATCGATCGATCGATCCGATCGATCATGATCGATCGATCGATGACGACGGTTGCGATCGATCCAAGCCATGATCGATCCCGGTCGGCGACGATCCGACGGTTGCGATCGATCCAAGCCATGATCGATCCCGGTCGATCGACCTATCTCGGACCGTCGCGATCGATCGATCGCGACGATCCGACGGTTGCGATCGATCCAAGCCATGATCGATCCCGGTCGGCGATGATCCGACGGTTGCGATCGATCCAAGCCATGATCGATCCCGATGATCCGACGGTTGCGATCGATCCAAGCCATGATCGATCCGGTCGGTCGACCTATCTCGGACCGTCGCGATCGATCGGATCGGCGACGATCCGACGGTTGCGATCGATCCAAGCCATGATCGATCCGGTCGGCGAGATCGACGGTTGCGATCGATCCAAGCCATGATCGATCCCGGTCGGCGACGATCGACGGTTGCGATCGATCCAAGCCATGATCGATCCCGTCGGTCGACCTATCTCGGACCGTCGCGATCGATCGATCGGCGATGATCCGACGGTTGCGATCGATCGAAGCCGATCGATTGATCCGACGGTTGCGATCGATCCAAGCCATGATCGATCGGCGATGATCCGACGGTTGCGATCGATCCAAGCCATGATCGATCCCGGTCGGCGACGACCTATCTCGGACCGTCGCGATCGATCGGATCGGCGACGATCCGACGGTTGCGATCGATCCAAGCCATGATCGATCCCGGTCGGCGATGATCCGACGGTTGCGATCGATCCAAGCCATGATCGATCCCCGGACCGTCGCGATCGATCGGCGACGATCCGATGGTTGCGATCGATCCAAGCCATGATCGATCCCGTCGGCGAGATCCGACGGTTGCGATCGATCCAAGCCATGATCGATCCCGTCGGTCGACCTATCTCGGACCGTCGCGATCGATCGGATCGGCGACGATCCGACGGTTGCGATCGATCCAAGCCATGATCGATCCCGGTCGGCGATGATCCGACGGTTGCGATCGATCCAAGCCATGATCGATCCGGTCGGCGATGATCCGACGGTTGCGATCGATCCAAGCCATGATCGATCCCGGTCGGCGATGACCTATCTCGGACCGCGATCGATCGGATCGGCGACGATCCGACGGTTGCGATCGATCAAGCCATGATCGATCCCGGTCGGCGATGATCCGACGGTTGCGATCGATCCAAGCCATGATCGATCCCGGTCGGCGGATCCGATCGGCGATCGATCCAAGCCATGATCGATCCCGGTCGGCGAGATCCGACGGTTGCGATCGATCCAAGCCATGATCGATCCTGGTCTGCGATGATCCGCGACGATTGCGATCGATCCAAGCCATGATCGATCCCGGATCGGATCGATCGGATCGACGGTTGCGATCGATCGAAGCCATGATCGATCCCGGTCGGCGATGATCCGACGGTTGCGATCGATCCAAGCCATGATCGATCCGGTCGGCGACGATCCGATCGGTTGCGATCGATCCAAGCCATGATCGATCCCCGGCGGACCTATCTCGGACCGCGATCGATGATCGGCCGATGGTTGCGATCGATCGAAGCCATGATCGATCCCCATCGGCGATGATCCGACGGTTGCGATCGATCCAAGCCATGATCGATCCTGGTCGGCGACGATCCGACGGTTGCGATCGATCCAAGCCATGATCGATCCCGGTCGGCGACGACCTATCTCGGACCATGGCGATCGATCGGATCGGCGACGATCCGACGGTTACGATCGATCCAAGCCATGATCGATCCCAGTCGGCGATGATCCGACGGTTGCGATCGATCGAAGCCATGATCCCGGTCGGCGATGATCCGACGGTTGCGATCGATCCAAGCCATGATCGAAGATCCGACGGTTGCGATCGATCCAAGCCATGATCGATCCCGGTCGGCGACGACCTATCTCGGACCGTGGCGATCGATCGGATCGGCGACGATCCGACGGTTGCGATCGATCGAAGCCATGATCGATCCCGGTCGGCGATGATCCGACGGTTGCGATCGATCCAAGCCATGATCGATCCCGGTCGGCGACGATCGACGGTTGCGATCGATCCAAGCCATGATCGATCCCGATCGGCGACGACCTCTCTCGGACCGTGGCGATCGATCGGATCGGCGACGATCCGACGGTTGCGATCGATCGAAGCCATGATCGATCCCGGTCGGCGATGATCCGACGGTTGCGATCGATCCAAGCCATGATCGATCCCGGTCGGCGACGATCCGACGGTTGCGATCGATCCAAGCCATGATCGATCCCGGTCGGCGACGACCTATCTCGGACCGTGGCGATCGATCGGATCGGCGACGATCCGACGGTTGCGATCGATCGAAGCCATGATCGATCCCGGTCGGCGATGATCCGACGGTTGCGATCGATCCAAGCCATGATCGATCCTGATCGGCGACCGATCTCGGACCGTCGATCGATCGGATCCGATCGAGGGTTGCGATCGATCGAAGCCATGATCGATCCCGTGACGACTACCGATCTCGGACTGTCGCGATCGATCGGATCGTGACGATCCGATGGTTGCGATCGATCGAAGCCATGATCGATCTC
>UESW01004104.1:143287-275034 GCA_900491605.1 Calamus simplicifolius
GTGCCGGTGAGCCCGTGTAAAATCGGCTGGGTTCGTTGTGATCCCGGAAAAACAACAAGTTTGAGTTGTGAACTTGGAAAACAACTCGGCTGTAATCTAGAGAGATTATAGTGTGGACCCAAGTGAGTCTTGGGAGTGGACGTAGGTGTTGGTTGCACCGAACCACTATAAAAATATCTTGTGTTTGCCGTGTCTAATTGTCTCTTCTCTATCTCTCATATACTTGTGTTTGTGCTTTGCTTATTAGTTAATCCTTTCACTTGCACATCTCAGTTTAAATTGCTTAAAAGTCTTAAATTGTTTAAGAACCCAATTCACCCCCCCCCTCTTGGGTTGCCATCTGGGCCAACACAATGTAAGTATTATATCATGCGTGTCCCACGGCCCTGCAATGCCTCATCTGAGCACATCCTCCAGATGTGTATGGCCATAGCAAAGGAGAACCGCGGCGGCACTTATGAATATAATACCAATCATTTGCATCCATAACTGCTCAATTATACTATATAAGTAAATCCACTGTTTATACTCTCAATGGTAACTGTAAATGACCCACGGCCCTGCAATATCTCAATAATGTACCAACAGGCATCCCCCCTACTGAAGTAGGGTCGAAATGCCATAATATACTAACCAGTATCCCCCCTACTGAAGTAGGGTCGAAATACCATAATGTATCAACCAGTATCCCCCTACTAATGTAGGGTCGAAATACCATATAATGTATCAACCAGTATCCCCCTACTAATGTAGGGTCGAAATACCATATAATGTATCAACCAGTATCCCCCCTACTAATGTAGGGTCGAAATACCATATAATGTATCAACCAGTATCCCCCTACTAATGTAGGGTCGAAATACCATAATGTATCAACCAGTATCCCCCCTACTAATGTAGGGTCGAAATACCATATAATATATCAACCGGTATCCCCCCTACTAATGTAGGGTCGAAATACCATAATGTATCAACCAGTATCCCCCCTACTAATGTAGGGTCGAAATACTAGGATATGACATGATAAAGGAGAGCCGTGGTGACACATAACTGTACCTCACATCACATCATACATCAATACATCAATCATGTAGCAAAACAGTGGATTATACTTACTGGATAATATATCATATCAATAATATATCATATCAATAGCAACTGCATCTCTCATGCATAGCAATAGTATCTCTCATGCATAGCAACAGCATCTCACATGCATAGCAACAGCATCTCACATGCATAATATAGCATTCACACATGAAATCATAGTATTCATCTACTTACATATTTAGCTAATAACAATTCATAATTTAACTACGCATATCCTGAATAATTATTTAATAAACTGATAACTGGCTTACTTACCTCCGCACGCAAATCCAACAGATATATCATCTAATCAGATGTCGGGATACCTACAGGATCATTTTACACAATTAAATGATTAAAATCTGGATAATGAAATGATTTCTAAGACTCTACCCTGACCAATCCACGGGCCCAACTTCGGACTCGATATCTCTCACCATACTCACTCAAATTGGGAAGTAAAATCATCCCCAGAAACTAGAATTCACCCAGATTCTAGCCGTATAAAAATTATGCTAATCCCGGCCCATTACAGGGCCCTAAAACCAGCCCAAACCTCCTATGCTGCACGGCCCAAAAGGCCTGAACCGGCCGGCCCAGCCGGCCCGGTTCAATTCCTTCCACCCGATCCCCTGTTTCACCGAACAGGGGACGGGAACGTGGCCGGCAGCCGGGGCCGCCGCCGGCCAAATTGAGGGCGGCCCGGCCGCCGGTGGCCGGGCCAGAGCCGGCCGCCGCCGCGGCCGGCCGCCAAACCATCTCTCCCCCTCAATTTCTCTCAATCTCCCAACTCCTCCGCGCGGCACGGAACCGTGCCGGCGGCACGGCCGGCACCTTGGCCGGCCGACCTCCACCGGACGCACGCCCGGCGCCGGTGGGGGCGACAGGCCAACGATCGGGCCCGGCAAGGCGGCGAGCACGCCGCCGGGCCCGAACCAACCGACGGAAGCCGGTTCGGCTTCCGCCACTGCGCGAGAGGAGGGCCAATTGGCCCTCCCTCTCCTCTCTCTCTCCACCACTACCCCGCCGGACGCCTCCCCTGGCGCCGGCGGGGTCGCCGGCCAAGTATCAGGCCCGGCGCGGCGGCGAGCACGCCGCCGGGCCTGAACCAAGGGGACGGCCGGTTCCTCATCTCTCCCTCTCGCGATCTCTCTCTCTGGCTCTTTCTCTCTCTGGTTCTTTCTCTCTCTGGTTCTTTCTCTCTCTGGTTCTTTCTCTGGTTCTCTTTCTCTCTCTCTCTCAGGCTCTTTCTCTCTCTCTATCTTTTTTGTCTCCCATGGCAACTCTCTCTCTCTCTCTAGCACTAAGAGGATGGGCAGAGAATTACCTGGAGGGGACGCGGACGCCAGGATGATGGAGGGAGCCCCCCCTCCATCAAATAAATAATTCCCCTTCGCAACTCTTCAGCCCAAGGACTCGAGAATAAATGTCATAATAACACCAAATAAAACCCATCAGACGCGACTCGAGAATCCAAGCGGTATACAGGGAACTTAAATGTCATAATAACACTTAAATCCAGAGTTATCCTCCCTATTTAATCACTTGAGCAGTGCCTCGGAGGCTAAACGCTTCGCCTGGAGCGAAGCGTTAGTCCGGGGAACCCAAAAGTCAGGAGCTTGGTTCATCTGAACCAAGCCTGGTTCATCTGAACCAAAATGGTTCGTTTGAACCGGGTATTACATCCTCCCCTCCTTATAAAATTTCGGCCTCGAAATTGGTATACTATAAATCTCAAAAGTCAACAATCTTAAATAAATAATTTACCTTCAATTAATTGTAGGTACATTTAATTTCATTCTCCAGCTCCCAAGAAGCCTCCCTCTCAGAGTGATTATTCCACTGAACTTTGATATACGGGATGGTATGCCGCCCTAGAATTTGATCATTGCGGTGGGGTTTTGAAATACACCTCTCGGTCATAAAGATATGAAATACATTGAACACCCCAAAGAGTAATGAAAGCAGTGTTAAGCTATAAGACACTACCTTTATCTTGATCAAAGTTTCAAATGACCCAATTTTTGTGGCTCAAGTCTCCTCTAACGGACCTCATAACATCATTGGTTAGCAAACTTCCAATGATCTTTACCCTGAAATTTTAAATCTTTCTTTTGATCATTAACATAACTTTTCTATTAACTCAGAGCTACATGAAGCTGCTTTGATTAATGATACTTTTCATAGCTGCTAAACAAGCTCAGTCCAAAATTGTCGCTCTCATTTCATCTCAATATGAAGGAAATCTATACCTTATATCGTAGACAATTGAAATGAATCCATTTGAATATTGGCTTGGTAATCAATAAATAAGCAATTTCATTAAGGGTAAGAACAATACCAAGCACCTCTTAAATTCATTACTCACAGTATAACATCTAAAATCTTTTTAGTTTCTGTAGTTGTCTATTACTTGAGGTTGGAAGGTTGGACAGAAACTCAGCTTAACCCACCAAGCTCTATGATTACATCATTGAATTAGAAGAGTGAGACAAATGAATACCAATTCAATTTACTCATTTTACTACTAATTCAGAAACAAATATTAATATCTCATCCCACTACAATTTCATCCTTGAAATTAAATATTTGATTATGCATAGCCAAAATTAATTCCAAAGTCTACTATTCCCAAAACTTAAACAATAATTATCTCAGAATTTAAAATTTATACTTTTCCTAAATAGTCCATCATGACGTAATATGTATTCAACTATTTTGTTAGCATCAATATCACCCATCATCTCATCTAGTAATTAACAATCAGTTTTGAACATGCAATATCCATAATAAAAGTTCTCTTAGTAAAATTCACTATATATACTTATCCATCCATACTCAATTCAGAAAGTACTCAATTGTGATTAATCACAAACATGTAATTAACTATTTCATTCCCAAAATATCATCAATATTAATCATCCCTATAACTAGCAGATGAGTTCATAATCTTACAATATCAATAGTGTAAGTTCTACAATTAAAATTCATTTATTCATCCACATTCAAATTCAGATTTAATACCTCAAGATCCATATATCAACTCAATTGCAATATGGACATAATTGTCTCGATGTCATCCAAGTATTTTGCCTAGAGTGTCATTATGCATATGTCCTTAAGATCATAACCTGGTTCTTGTGGGTTATGGGCCCACCAAGCTTCCGCTGCGCACTCTGATGCTGCATGTCCTGCATAGACTGCGCCATACTCGAGAGAGCTTGAAGCATCTCAGACTGAAATCGCTGGTGCTCAGTTCCTACTGGGTTGGCAGGGGCCATACCTCCAGTAGTTCCTTGACCCACCGGCTGATCAGCATTACCGGCCTAGAGAGTCCTCCTCATACAGTTGGCTCCTAGTACTACGAGCCATATCTATTTCTATTAAATTAGATGTGGTTAATCATCATAAACTAATGTGTCAGGTGACTCTAAGTATATGTCATCAAAATATGTTCTCTACGTGTTATCATGTCAATATGTCCTGTGTCCCTAGGGTCATAAGTCTCTACCTGTTATCATGTCAATATGTCTATGTCCCTAGGGTCATAACCTATGCTCTAATACCATAAAAGCTGTCACGCCCCAGACCCAAAAATTTTGAGCTAGGGTGACAACCCGCCGCGTGCCGGGCACGCAAGGCGTCCCGAAACATGACACTGAGTTCAATAAAAGCAATAACCTATATATCATTCAAGTCCATGTCTTTAATACAATCCATAACTAAGGATTTGGGCTACAAGCCCTACACATAAGTATTACAGGGGTTACATCAACATATGAATCCACTTTATAGAAGCTCCATCACCTCACCAATTCATCCTCAACCTCGTGGCTCTGATAAAAACATTGTAAGGATTTTGTGAGCTTACACTCAGTAAGTAAACCATGTTATACAGTCCAATCATAGCATAGCAATCAATAAGCATATAAATGATCAGTATGCATAACATTTCACCAATACTCAAACATGCAATGTAAGTAAACCCATCATTGTAATATTATATCATATGTGTCCCATGGCCCTCCAATGCCCCATAACAAAGGAGAACTACGGCGACACATATAATTCAAATCAATTGCACTCATCGTTGTTGTATTATATCATAGCAAATTATCAGTGCATACAAAGCATTCCAATTGTTATATTATATCATATGTGTCCCACGGCCCTGCAATGCCCCATAACAAAGGAGAGCCACGGCGGCACATATAAATATAATCATTCTTTTGCATTCACAATCACTCCATTATGCAATGTAAGTATTATATCATGCGTGTCCCACGGCCCTGCAATGCCTCATCTGAGCACATCCTCCAGATGTGTATGGCCATAGCAAAGGAGAACCGCGGCGGCACTTATGAATATAATACCAATCATTTGCATCCATAACTGCTCAATTATACTATATAAGTAAATCCACTGTTTATACTCTCAATGGTAACTGTAAATGTGACCCACGGCCCTGCAATATCTCAATAATGTACCAACAGGCATCCCCCCTACTGAAGTAGGGTCGAAATGCCATAATATACTAACCAGTATCCCCCCTACTGAAGTAGGGTCGAAATACCATAATGTATCAACCAGTATCCCCCCTACTAATGTAGGGTCGAAATACCCTATAATGTATCAACCAGTATCCCCCCTACTAATGTAGGGTCGAAATACCATATAATGTATCAACCAGTATCCCCCTACTAATGTAGGGTCGAAATACCATATAATGTATCAACCAGTATCCCCCCTACTAATGTAGGGTCAAAATACCATATAATGTATCAACCAGTATCCCCCCTACTAATGTAGGGTCGAAATACCATAATATATCAACCGGTATCCCCCCTACTAATGTAGGGTCGAAATACCATAATGTATCAACCAGTATCCCCCTACTAATGTAGGGTCGAAATACTAGGATATGACATGATAAAGGAGAGCCGTGGCGACACATAACTGTACCTCACATCACATCAATACATCAATACATCAATCATGTAGCAAAACAGTGGATTATACTTACTGGATAATATATCATCAATAATATATCATATCAATAGCAACTGCATCTCTCATGCATAGCAAAGTATCTCTCATGCATAGCAACAACATCTCACATGCATAGCAACAGCATCTCACATGCATAATATAGCATTCACACATGAAATCATAGTATTCATCTACTACATATTTAGCTAATAACAATTCATAATTTAACTACGCATATCCTGAAATAAATTATTTAATAAACTGATAACTGGCTTACTTACCTCCGCACGCAATCCAACAGATATATCATCTAATCAGATGTCGGGATACCTACAGGATCATTTTACACAATTAAATGATTAAAATCTGGATAATGAAATGATTTCTAAGACTCTACCCTGACCAATCCACGGGCCCAACTTCAGACTCGAATATCTCTCACCATACTCACTCAAATTGGGAAGTAAAATCATCCCCAGAAACTAGAATTCACCCAGATTCTAGCCGTATAAAAATTATGCTAATCCCGGCCCATTACAGGGCCCTAAAACCAGCCCAAAACCTCCTATGCTGCACGGCCCAAAAGGCCTGAACCGGCCGGCCCAGCCGGCCCGGTTCAATTCCTTCCACCCGATCCCCTGTTTCACCGAACAGGGGACGGGAACGTGGCCGGCAGCCGGGGCCGCCGCCGGCCAAATTGAGGGCGGCCCGGCCGCCGGTGGCCGGGCCAGAGCCGGCCGCCGCCGCGGCCGGCCGCCAAACCATCTCTCCCTCCCTCAATTTCTCTCAATCTCCCAAACTCCTCCGCGCGGCACGGAACCGTGCCGCGGCACGGCCGGCCACCTTGGCCGGCCGGACCTCCACCGGACGCACGCCCGGCGCCGGTGGGGGCGACAGGCCAACGATCGGGCCCGGCAAGGCGGCGAGCACGCCGCCGGGCCCGAACCAACCGACGGAAGCCGGTTCGGCTTCCGCCACCGCGCGAGAGGAGGGCCAATTGGCCCCCTCTCCTCCTCTCTCTCCACCACTACCCGCCGGACGCCTCCCCCTGGCGCCGGCGGGGTCGCCGCCAAGTATCAGGCCCGGCGCGGCGGCGAGCACGCCGCCGGGCCTGAACCAAGGGACGGCCGGTTCCTCATCTCTCCCTCTCGCGATCTCTCTCTGGCTCTTTCTCTCTCTGGTTCTTTCTCTCTCTGGTTCTTTCTCTCTCTGGTTCTTTCTCTCTCTGGTTCTTTCTCTGGTTCTCTTTCTCTCTCTCTCTCAGGCTCTTTCTCTCTCTCTATCTTCTTTTGTCTCCCATGGCAACTCTCTCTCTCTCTCTCTAGCACTAAGAGGATGGGCAGAGAATTACCTGGAGGGGACGCGGACGCCAGGATGATGGAGGGAGCCCCCCCCTCCATCAAATAAATAATTCCCCTTCGCAACTCTTCAGCCCAAGGACTCGAGAATAAATGTCATAATAACACCAAATAAAACCCATCAGACGCGACTCGAGAATCCAAGCGGTATACAGGGAACTTAAATGTCATAATAACACTTAAATCCAAGAGTTATCCTCCCTATTTAATCACTTGAGCAGTGCCTCGGAGGCTAACGCTTCGCCTGGAGCGAATAGTCCGGGGAACCCAAAAGTCAGGAGCTGGTTCATCTGAACCAAGCCTGGTTCATCTGAACCAAAACTGGTTCGTTTGAACCGGGTATTACAGCATTCAATCTGAAATGTTTTTTAAACACTATTGGCAGTTTTAAAAGATAATGGTTGTTAGTTTGTTAGAGTTAGTTTTTTAAATAATGAGTCTATCTTTTATGATTTGATAGGATGGATAAGATCATAAGAGGATTATGCTTATTCGTAGAAATAAGAAACAATATTTATATGGTGATGTGCTTAATGAAACGTAATAGATCAATTTTATTCTTAAGAGAAAACCCTTCTTTTTCCTTGATTTCTCTTTCCAAAACAATCTGAGTTGGAAACAATCCTAATAAAAATTGGTATCAGAGCCTAGTTCGAAGTTCAAGAAGGGACGATCGGCCATGAGAAAAAAGTTTGGTGACGGCGAGGAGGACGAGAAGACCAACGTCAGCGGTCCTTTCCTTCCGCGCGTAGCCGATGAATTCTTTCATCAGGTTCTTTCATCATGCAATTTCCTCTTTTCAAAGTATATATATATATTGGTTACGTGCCAGAAGCCATCGAAAGTGGTAAAGTCCCGATCACGTTCTTTAGCCTACGGAAAGCAGGTTCCACTCCTCCAAAGTCAAACCTCCGTCAAGCCTCGCAACCATCTCATTGATTCCACCATCTCAAGGATCCGTACACCACCTCTAAAGATCTGAACCTCCTCAAAGCAAAAAAAAGGGGTGAAAGGAGTTCTTGACCCGCCCAGGTTGTTGACTTCTTGGTTCCAGAAATTTTCTTTTGGAGCCTATTGCATGTGTTTTTGCTCATGGGGCTGATGCGCTGGTCATTCTCCACAAAGTCAGGTTTCCAAGGAACAGGCAACGTTAGGTAGAAAAGGAAAGCCCATCTTGCCTATTTCATGAGGTGATCAATAAAGAAGCGGTGAAAAAAAAATTGCTACAAAAAAAATTCATGACAACCCCAAGTAATATTGGTATGAATATCCATCAACCTTTTATCCCTATTTTTGATCGAGAAAATTATGATTATTGGAGCATCAAGATGAAGACCCTTTTTATTTTACAAGAAGTATGAGATCTAGTTGAGAACGGGTACGAAGACCCAGTTAATCCAACAAATAATCAAAAGAAGCAACTTAAGGACTACAAAAAGAAGGATGCCAAAGCCCTGTTCTTTATCCAACAAGCTGTATCTGAGAAAATTTTTCTCAGAATTATTAGAGCCACCAAATCAAAGGAGGCATGAGATATCTTGCAAGAGGAATTTCAAGACAACATAAAGGTAAGAGCTATCAAACTTCAAACTCTAAGAAGAGAATTAGATAATTTGAGAATGCAAGAAAATGAAAAATTGAAGGATTACTTTTTCAAAATTACGGAGACTGTTAATCAAATGAAGAGCTATGTTGAAATCATCACCGAGCGAAGAATATGTGAGAAAATCTTGGCTAGTTTATCTTCAAAATTTGATACAATAGTTGCAATTGTTGAAGAATCTAAAGATCTTTCTGAATTAAGTGTTCATGAATTAATGAGATCTCTTAAAGCTCATGAGTAAAGATTGTTTAGGCATAAAGAATCAACAATTGAAAGTGCCTTTCAATCTAAACTCAAAGTGGTTGATAAAAATTCTCAAAAAGAATCGTCGAGTCATGCTCTAGTCAAAAGAGAGTCATTCAGAGGTGAAAATCAGAGTAGAGGAAGAGGAAGAAATATGAAAGGAAGAGGTAGAGAAATACAAAGAAATAATTTTTTAAAAAAGCAATATGATGAGAGCACTCAACAAAGGTGCAACATATATAAAAGGTCTTCTCATGCTGAAAAAGATTACTGGTTTAGGGGCAAAACCCAATGTTATAATTGCAAAAAGTTTGGACATGTTCAAAAAGATTGCAGAAACAAAGTAAGTGAACAAGCACACTTCTTAGAAGAAAATGAAGGTCAGCAAAGCACACTATATGCATGTCAAACTGCAGAAGAGCAAAGTAATAATATGTGGTATCTTGACAGTAGTTGCAGCAATCACATGACAGGAGACAAGTCTATTTTTGTGAACATTGACAGTTCTTCAATTTCACAAGTGAAGATGGGAAATGGTGTTCTAGTCCAAGCAAGAGGCAAATGCACAATTGAAATCAATACCAAGAAAGGAAGAAAATTCATTCATGATGTTTTACTTGTTCCTGATTTGAAGAAAAATCTCTTGAGTGTTGGACAACTGATTGAGCATGGGCATATAGTTCACTTTGAAGATAATGTTTGCAAGTTATATGACAGAGGGATGAAAAAGAAACTTATGACAAAAATCAAGATGAGAAAAATAGAAGTTTTCCTCTTATTTTACACTATGCAAAGGATGTTGCATGGAAGATGGAGGTAAATGATGAGTCATGGTTATGGCACAAAAGGTTTGGGCACTTAAATTTTCAAAGCTTGAGAAGTCTACATCAAAAGAATATGGTGTATGGTCTACCAGCAATACATGACAAGGAAGAACCTTGTGAAGGATGTGCACTTGAAAAACAACATAAAGAGGCATTTCCAAAAGAGCATGTATGGAGAGCCAAAGCACTATTGGAGCTTATTCATACTGACATATGTGGACCTATGAAAACTCCTCATGCAGGTAACATCTACTTCATTATTTTTATTGATGACTATTCAAGGATGATATGGGTATATTTTATGAGACATAAATTAGAGGCATTTCTTATCTTTAAGAAGTTTAAAAATTATGTGGAAAGATAAAGTGGCATTTATTAAGGTGCTGAGAAGTGATAGAGGTGGTGAATATAATTCAAATGAATTTGAGAAATTTTGTGAAGATGATGGTATACAAAGATAATTGACTGTTAGCTATACACCAGAGCAAAATGGTGTTGCAGAAAGAAAGAATCGTATTATTGTTGAGATGTCTAGATCTATGCTCAAAGACAAAGGCCTTCCAAATTCTTATTGGGCAGAAGCTATAAATACAGCAGTTTATCTGATGAATAGATGTCCAACAAAAGCTCTTCAAAATATGACACCATTTGAGCCTGGTATGGTAGAAAGCCTTCAATGAAGCATTTCAAAATCTTTGGATGTGTGTGCTATGCACATATTCCAAAGGAAAGGAGACATAAACTTGATGAAGTAAGTGAAAAATGTATCTTTGTTGGATACAGTTCTAAATCAAAAGGTTACAGACTTTTCAGCTTGAAGCAAAATCAAGTGATCATAAGAAGAGATGTTATTTTCAATAAGAAAGTTGCTTGGGATTGGAAGCAAAAGAAAGTTGAAGAAAATATTATTCCTCTTGATGAAGAAATTCATGATGCTCAAAATGAAGAACATGAGGTTGAAGGTTCACCACAAACTTCTCCAAGTTCAAGTCCATCTTCAAGTTCTACTCCTATAAAAATGAGAAGGTTAAGTGACATTTATACTTCTTGTAATTTCTGCATGATTGAGTCTGAAACTTATGAAAATGCTATGCATGAAGAAGTGTGGAACAAAGCAATGCAGGAAGAAATTAATATGATTGAGAAGAACAAAACTTGGGAATTAGTGAAGAAACCAAGTGATAAGGAAGTCATTGGCTTGAAGTGGATCTACAAAACAAACACAATCCAGATGGCACTATTCAAAAACACAAAGCTAGATTAGTAGCAAAGGGATACTCTCAATTACCTGGTATTGATTATCAAGAAACTTTTGCACCTGTTGCTAGAGATGATACAATTAGAACTCTAATTTCTATAGCAGCTCATAAAAGTTAAAAACTACATCAACTAGATGTAAAGTCAGCATTCTTGAATGGAGTATTGAAAGAAGAAATTTATGTTGAACAACCTCAAGGCTTCATTATCAAAGGTCAAGAAAATAAGGTGTACAAGTTAAGAAAGCATTATATGGGCTGAAGCAAGCACCCAGAGCATGGTACTCTCAAATTGACACCTACTTCAATGAAAAAGGTTTTCTAAAAAGTCCAAGTGAACCAACACTTTATGTGAAGAAGCAAGGTAATAATATTCTCATTGTCTCTCTTTATGTTGATGATTTAATTATTACTGGTAATAATGAGAATATGATCTTGACTTTTAAAAGTGATATGATGAGAAGATATGAAATGAATGATATGGGTTTGCTTCATTGTTTTTTGGGAATTGAAATAAGTCAAAGAAAAGATGGTATATTTATCAGTCAAAAGAAGTATGTAGAAGGCATTCTTAAGAAATTTAATATGGAAAATTACAATAGTGTGGAAACACCTTTTGTGGTAAATGATAAGTTGATGAAAGAAGATGAAAGTGGTGAAGCAAATGCACAATTATACAGAAGCATTATTGGAAGCTTATTATATCTAATAATTACAAGGCCAGACATAATGTTTGCATCAAGTTTACTTTCCAGATTTATGCAAAAGCCAAGTAATATTATTTTGGACAAGCAAAAAGAGTCTTGAGATACATCAAAGGTACTAAAGATTATGGGATCATATATGAAAGAAACAAGAATGATATGATGAAATTAGTTGGATTTTGTGATAGTGATTAGGCTGGAAGTATTGATGACATGAAAAGCACATCAGGATATGCATTCTTTTATGGATCAGGTATCATATCTTGGGCATCCAAGAAGCAAGATATAGTGGCATTATCTTCTTCTGAAGCAGAATATGTTTCAACAACTTTGGCAGCTCAACAAATAATTTGGTTGAGAAGAATACTTAAAGATATGGGTGAAAAGCAAGAAGAAGCTACTACTCTGCTATGTGACAACAAATCTACTATTTCTATGATAAAGAATCCTATATATCACAGCCGCACCAAGCATATCAAAATCAAGTATCATTTCATTAGAGATGTGGTAGAAGAAAAAGAAATTAAAGTCAAGTATGTAAAGACTGAAGACCAAATTGCAGACATCTTCACCAAGGCACTACCCAAGGAGAAATTCATTCACTTTAGAGATCTTATGGGTATCCAAGAACAACCATTAAAGAGAGTGTTAAAAGATAATGGTTGTTAGTTTGTTAGAGTTAGTTTTTTAAATAATGAGCCTATCTTTTATGATTTGATAGGATAGCTTTAGATGGATAAGATCATAAGAGGATTATGCTTATCCGTAGAAAAACAATATTTATGGTGATGTGCTTAATGAAACATAATAGATCAATTTTATTCTTGAGAGAAAACCCTTCTTCTTCCTTGATTTCTCTTTCCAAAACAATCTGAATTGGAAACAATCCCAACAGGCAGATATATAATTAAGAAAGATGTATGTTTGGCCATCCAATATTATTTCTTATGTCCATCAATGCGGAGGGGAAAAAAAACCAATATTGCGTTATTGCCCAAGAGAGAATATCTTATGGAAGCCAACCACATTACCGCCCCATTAGCTTAGGTACTACCTTATATAAGGTGGTGGCAAAAATTATTGCGAATAAGATGAAGCCATATTTGGACCTTCTCATCAGTAAGGAGCAAGGTGCCATTGTTTCTGGTCACTATGTAAATCTGATAATATAATGTTAGTCCTGAAAATCCTGCATGATCTAAATTAAGATAGGAAGGAAAAGGAATACTTTCATGGTTATAAAATTGGACATGAAACAGACGTATGAGAAAGTGCTATGGGATTTTGTTCGAGAGGTCCTCTATGGTGCTGGTTTTTTCAATAGATGGGTTCGATTGATTATGGGTTATGTGGAATATCCTTCTTTCTATTTATTAGTGAATGATGATGCATCGATCTCTTGTGTTTTATTCATCCATTGGGCTGTGCCAAGCTTACCCATTCATCTCACTCCTAGTGATTATGTTCTATCCTCAGAAATGCGGTGACTGATGGCAGCCTTTGTGCTTACCAACCAGGTCAGTCATCCCCCTCTATTGATGGACTATTAGGATGGTTCTCAGATTGATATGCTTTCAGATCAATGGCCAAGCACAGTTCGTTTGAGCAAAATGCCTTGTTTTTGTGCTCCTCAGGATATGGAACATATGAAGGCTTATGCCCGGTAAAACTTGGACTAACGCTTTATCATTTGTTGACGAAAGAATGGCATCATCACACGCAATACTAGGATTTCTAATTTCTCTGGAGGTGAGCAGTCTAACTCGTTCAATTCTGAATATTAATAGAATTAGTTTTTGATCTAGAATCTTAAAAACCAAACTAACCTCTTTCAATTTGCTTCTCCTCTCGCATACATCATTTCCACCAGAAAACCATTAGTTAATAAATACAATACATATTTTTTTCATTAAACCCAAAAGAAATATTTTAACCATTACATATTAGAATTGAACGAAATAATTAAAAAATTAAAAACTAGAAAAATATGCATGCGTAAACGGGCACGCATACTAAAGCTTAAAATATAATAGGAAAAAAAAGCCGAGAAACTAACACGAAATCAAATAACACGAAATCAAATCAAATCAAATCGACCCGATTGGGTAAGCTCCAGAGTACAAGTGATCTAATTTTTAATCTAAAATTTTGAAATCAGTATTAACTAAAATGGTTCTAGATTCCATGCTTATCCCTGACCACACCGAAACAGATCATTTTATACTAAAAAAGGGCTCGTTTTTGTGGGCTATCAAGGTTAACCATTGATCCGTATTTTTTCCAATAAGTGTTGCACAGAAGACGTTTAGGCTGAAAAAGAATTTACCCCAAAGATAATCATGGTATTATTTGTTACTATATTAACGACTAGCTCAGAAGGCATGAGGAGTTCCCCACCCTGAACCCGAGCCAAGTAGCTAGTTATGTAGAATATGGAAGCCAGTTCTTTATCAGAATTTTCACTCCCCACATCCTGGTATATGAATTGATACAAAGAACCATTTGTATTGGTTACTCCACTGAGACACAGAATAATTCAAGAATTTATCAATGTTGAACTCACAAATATACAAACGTCCCATGTCATGCAGAAAATTAATCCTTATACCATATTTCAAAGAATCAACATGGAAAATAGGAACAAATAAAATCAGTCAGAGCACAACAAATATATCATCTTTTTAAGTCCACTATATTAAAAGTGGTTACAACAACAACAATAGTAACAACAACAAAGACTTGATCCCAAACTAGTTGAGGTTGACTATATGAATCTTCTTTTTCAGCTTAGTTTTCAGTCATTAAACATATCTTAACTACATACTAAAAATTAAACAAATAAGTCCTTGGTAAGTGCAATGCCAGCAATAAGCATTTATATCAACAAAATGACTATCTGCCCCATGAAATTTAAATATAACATGAGCAGATGCCAACCTCAAGGAGGAGCAATATCTACAAGCTCTGTATAAATGAATGAAACATGAGAAAAAAATCCAATCTTAGACCAAGTTAACATGCGCACCTAAGGTCATGATTTTATCACCAGAAAAGATATACTCAAGAATAGAAATCACAAAAATCACAGCAGCAACTTTAATAATGAAGGATCTTCAGGTATTCATAACACTTATATTGCTTCATAGGTTGTAGACATTACTGCATTATGAAAGCAACTGAAGATGGAGCAAACACAATCATTTTATATATAGATGTAAAATGCTCTGGACACATTTTCATAAACAAAATGGAAGGTACTAGCACCTGTACTGGATATATGGAAGGATATGCACCGTAAGCAACACCCTGAGGAGCTGATGTTAGCATTTGTGGTTGTCCATAATTAGCATAACCTCCATATGCAGTATACCCGGCCTAACATTCATAAAAAGAGCAACTAAAGCCAGATTATAACTTAGCATAGCCAAGAAATATGCATGCCAATGCAATTAATTAGCAAAGGCCACATAAAAATTCTGTACCATTAATATAGTTAATTATACCAACAATGAAATATGAAATATGTTGCAAAAAAGAAAGAAAGAAAGAATAACAATATGGCAAACCATCTTTCTCAATTCTGCTAAAATGACTTTAATCTCAACACTATTGGCTTCTGGTGCCATTATAATACTCAAAAATATACATCATCATAACCATCAAACCTGTTCTTGACCATATGGGAACTGCTTCACATGACTTCATTCACCAAAAATACATGTTTAGGCTACTTCTGATATTATTAAGAAAGATATATTGCCATTGGATATAAAAGGTTATAATATATGCAGTCAATGGATCTACAAATGCAAAGTATGCAGAGGCCCAAATAAGGGAAAGAATAAAAGATAATAAGGTCAATAATCATCTACTTGGCCCTGCCAAGGTATGGAGAATGTTGCTCTGCCTTATCAAGGTACGGAGAATGTTTTACTTGGCCTAGCCAAGGTTCGAAGAAAGTTGCTCGATCATGCTGAGGTATGGAGAAAATTTTACTTGGTCCAACCAAGGTTTACAGAAAGTTACTTAACCGTGCCGAGGTACAAAGAAAATTTTACTTGGTCCAGCCAAGGTTTGGAGAAAGTTGCTCGGCTGTGCCGAAGTACATAGAAAGTTACTCGGCTTTGCCGAGGTATGGAGAAAATTTTACTTGGCTTAGCCAAGCTACAGAGAACGTTCGGCCGTGCTGAGGTTCGGAGGACTCCGATCGGCCTTGCAGAGGCCCGGAGGATCTTTTACTTAGCCCTGCCAAGGTACGAAGAATGCTCGATCATGCCAAGGTTCAAAGGGTTCCAGTCAGCCTTACCGAGGCCTGGAGGACGGACCCATGGGTCAATGATCCATCAAGATCTGCCTTTCATCCATAACTTAAAAAATATTATTATTCAACAAAAATTATTTGAATCGAAGAGTGATGTTTTATTACAATAAGCAAAACGGCTCAGTTTAGGCATACTCACTGGTAATATGTTCGGGGTTTAATCTAGTTCCATGTTTTGAGGGTACTGTATCCCTTGAAGGCTTCTGTTGGAAGATTATTGAAAAATTATATGCCCCAATCCTTTTGATTTTGATGATTACCAAAAGCCATGAGTACTGTAAAAGATGTGATATGTTTATTTACATGTGCAATGAATTTATTTTGAACAATCAATGAGAATGTTAAAGTTTAACATTAATCATTTTGAAAGTAACTTTAAGCTCAATGTTTAAGCTTTCAAAAAGAAATTTTATAATTCATAGATTAATCAATGAGTTTTTGGAATACTTCATGAATTAATTCTTAATGTCAATTTTATTGAATTCAAGTCAAAACAATGATTTAAAATAAATCTGGAATGATTTTAAAGTCAATCAGAAAACTTTCTGATTTTGATACGTTCCGGAGCCGACTCTTGAGTTTTAGAGTCGACTCCCCTCAGAGAACAGAAATGTCTATCTGTCTCGAGTCGACCCACGTAATTTCACGAGTCGACCCCCGATTCTGTCGAGCCGACTCCATGACTGTGCGAGTCGACTCCGCTCAGACACCAGAGGTGTGTTTTTCTGAGCACTTCGCGAGTCGATCCCAACTTTTCATGAGTCGACCCTCGACTTTCAGGAGTCGACACTTTATTTTGGTGAGTCGACCCTTTGACTTTCTAAGCATTTCTATTTTTGGTATCACGACCTCGAGCCGACTCAGGAAAAGCATGAGTCGACTCTAGCAAATCTGGGCAAGATTTTTCCGGATGCCAACTCAGCGTCAACGGTAAGATTTTTGATTAACGGCTATTTTTCTTTATCTCTAACGGCTATATTTTTGCAGAATCTATAAATAGAGAAGCCGTTTTCAAATCAAAGAGAGACGAATAGAGAGATATTTATTTCAAAGAAAAAGAAGAGAAAAATTAGAAAAATAGAGCTTCAGTTGAAAAATCCGTGATTCAAAATAGAGTGAAAGAAAGAGTGTGAAATCAAAGGAAGTTCCTTCTGTGTTCAAGCTCAAATCCAAGGAAGCTTCAGAAGAAAATTCAAGTGCTATTCAAGAGCATCTCAAGAGATTTCCATCACTCAAGAAAAGAGGAAAAGCCCAAATCAACTCCAACACACATTCCGTGAAGAATCCGAGCTGAGGCCTGGTTCTACACTTCAAAGGAGTTGAAGAAAAGAAGAAAAGCTCAAAGCCAACCAACTGCAAATCAGGCTTATCTAAACTCTATTCTTACATTTGTTTATCTGCTCATTAAGGAGCCTTGTAACTAAACAAACAATATTTCTATTCTTTGTGTCTAGCTCAATCTGGGGGATTGAACTAGAGGAGGTAGTCTTACCTCAGTTTAAGCTTGGGTTAGGGTTTTTGTGCTGGTGAGCCCTTGAAAACCAGTTGGGTTCGTTGTGCGCCCGGAAAAACAACAAGTTTGAGTTGTGAGCTTGTAAAACAACTCTGCTGTAATCTAGGGTGATTATAGTGTGGATCTAAGTGAATCTTGGGAGTGGACGTAGGTGTTGGATACACCGAACCACTATAAAATCTTTTGTGTTTGCCGTGTTCTATTGTCTCTTTCTCTATCTTTGTTTTATTCACTGTAATTTATATTTACTTTGCATTTGCCTTCATTCATCTCAAGCTAAATAATTTAAAAGGCTAATTTTTAAAGAACCCAATTCACCTCCCCCTCTTGGGTTGTCATCTGGGCCAACATCTTCATTGCTCGAAGGTGATCCAAGTTCCATATCTTAGGGATAATGTATCCCTTTGAGATCCTCATTTGAAAAGGTGAGCCCCTCGCACCGGGCCCTTTTAAGCCAGTCCTCCTCTTCGTTTGGTCATCGCTGGAAAGAGCTGACCATGGTAATCTTAGTAACAACACCAGTCATCGGGAGGTTCGGTGGGGGTAGTTGTCGAAGCTCTGGTGGACAATCCGCTCAGTGGGCAGCTTTGAGAGGTACTGATTGAAGCTTCATGCCATGCTTCTGCTGTGTTTTCTTGGTGGTGAGGTCCTATGGCGATGAGGCGAGCTCGCAGGGCTAGCCAGTCGGCTCCTTTCTGAGCTCTTCCTCTTTTTTTTCTTGAATTACTCGGTCCGAACCATCTTTCTGATTTCTTGACTCTGGCATATTTGTCTGCAGGGCCATCATATCGGAGAGGCTCTTGGGTAGTTGACCTCTAGAGTTAGGTAAAAGTCCCTCTCCTCCTATAGCTTTTTAGTTTTATTTTTATATTTTATAGCTTTTTTTTCTAAATTATTTTATTTCCTATAGCTTTTTAGTTTCCTAAATTATTTTATTTCCTATAGACTATAAATAGTTGTTTTAGGGTTTTTGAGACGGGGGATCAATTTTATTAAAAGTTGAAAAATTCATCTTGAGAGAGGTTTTCTCTGAATCGCTTGTGAGTGATTGTTTATCTTAGAGTTCAGTCGTTGTTATCGAATTCTTGTTTATTCCAATGCTTTCGCACTGCGTCAGATTGGTATCAGAGCAAGGTGAGTTCCTACAAGATGTCTTCTGGCAATGACATCGACGTTGGTTGCACTCATGACGGTGCTCATGATGCGGGAGTCTAAGGGGCTGATCAACCGGTTCTAAGGATGGAGATAAATGTTATGGATCGAAGGTTGAGGCAGGTAGAGCAGCTTGTCGAGACTTTGATCGGGTGATTTGATGCTATGGAGGTCGCTAATAATAGGGGTAGGATTGACGACAGAAGATGACCTAGGCCACGAGAAGATTACGATATTCCAATCAATGAACCCATCCATGCAAATCGAAGGGTATAAATCTCTGATGTTGATTCAGAGGAAGAGGCTTTGGGGTTTGAGAGGAGGCAACCACCTATGAGAGATGGCTATGGTGGAGGAAGAAACCGAAGGGAGTACCGTGATTATGATGATTATGATCACTCCGATGGAGGGGATTACCACCTAAGGGTAGATCTTCCCTATTCAATGGTACATTTAATATCGAAGAATTTCTTGATTGGCTGACGGAGGTGGAGAGGTTCTTTGATTACAAGGATGTGCCAAAAAAATGTAGGGTAAAAACGGTGGCGTGTAGGTTGAAGGATGGTGCTTCCGCTTGGTGGGAGAGAGTGCAGAGTAGGCGGTTGAGAGAAGGGAGATAACCCATGTGAACATGGATCCGCATGAAGCAACTAATGAAAGGTGAGTTTCTTTCCCCTGATTATGAACAGATACTTTTCCAATAGTACCAACGATGTCGCCAAGGGTTGCGAACCGTCCATGAATGTACTGCTGAATTTATGCGATAAGCTGAGCGCAATGATTTGAGGAAAGTGAGGGGCAACAAGTGGCTAGGTATGTTGATGGATTAAAGTTGCAGATCAGAGATAAAATTGGGGTCACAGTATTGAGGAGCATGTGTGAGGCCAAAAATATGGCATTACGGGCTGAACTCATGCTGAACGATAAGAACATCAGATTTGATGGTGGTGGGTGTAGATATGGCTTTGATAGGGCTGAACATAGTGGAACCAGTAGGGTGATTGATGATAAAGAGAAGAGTGCTGCAGAGAAGCCGAATAGTAGTGGTGAGAAGAAGAATGAAAGGGCTATGGAGAAGCGGCCGATGGAATCTAAGGCAGGCCAGAAGCAATCCAACCCATATGCAAAACCCATCCTGGGAAAGTGTTACCGCTGCAATCAACCGGGGCATAAATCCAATGAGTGCCCAAGTCGAAGAGCTATCAATATGTTAGAGCGAGAAGAGGAGGAGGATATTTGTTGTGATCCTAATGGGGATGAAAAGTACTTTGAGAAGGATTATGAAGAGCATGAGCCCTCATATGTGATCAGGAGGCTCATGTTAACGCCAAAACAGGAAGATATCACTCAACGCCACCAGTTGTTTCGTACCAGGTGTATGATTGGTGGAAGAATGTTTGATCTAATCGTGGATAGTGGGAGTAGTGAAAACATCATCAGTAGGCAGGTGGTTAGGAAATTGTAGTTACCAGTAGAGAAGCATCCTAATCCATATACCATTAGATAGATTAAGGCCGCTGAGAAGATTGATGTTCAGGAAAGGTGTAGGGTGCCCTTTTCCATTGAAAAATATAGTGATGAAGTCTACTATGATATAGTAGACATGGATGCTTGTCATCTTCTATTCGGGCGCCCATGGCAGTTTGATGTGGATGCCAAACATTCTAGCAAAGAGAACCTTTACAGGTTAGAGAAGGATGGCAAGAGATACACACTATTACCTCTTAAAGTAGCGCTATATCCTAAAGGCTCTAAGCCTGAAAGACGGTCTTTCCTATCCATTGTGAGCTCGGAGAAGGAAGTAGAGGAAGATATGAAGGAGACCAAAGAGGTGCATGCCTTGGTGGTGAAGAATGTACTGAAGGTAGAGGAGGAAATTGTTGACGAAGTTCCTGAGGTAGTGAAGGGGGTGTTAGAAGAATTCAAGGAAGTGACTCCAGATGACTTACCTGAGGGGCTTCCTCCTTTGAGAGACATATAGCACCAGATCGATTTAGTGCCGGAGGCAAGCCTTCCTAACTTACCACATTACAGGATGAGCTCCAAGAAAATGAAAATCCTCTAGGAGAAGGTTCAAGAATTGCTAGACAAAGGCTTCATCAGGGACAGCCAGAGTCCATGTGCTATACCAGCCTTGCTCACTCCCAAGAAAGATGGGAGCTGGAGGATGTGTGTTGATGTAGGGCTATCAATAGGATCACCATTGGGTATAAGTTCCTAATACCCCGTATTGAAGACATGCTTGACAGGTTGAGTGGGACAGTCATCTTTTCTAAGATAGACTTGAGGAGCGAATATCACCAGAGCGATGAATGGAAGACTGCCTTCAAGACAAAAGAAGGATTATATGAATGGCTAGTGATGTCGTTCGGTCTCAGCAACGCACCAAGCACCTTCATGCGTGTTATGAATCAGGTACTTAAACCCTTTATTGGCAAATTCATGGTAGTGTACTTTAATGATATATTGATTTATAGCAAGTCTGAGAACGAGCACATTGACCACTTGAGGAGTGTATTGGCTGTATTGAAGGAGCATAAATTATATGCTAATTTAAAAAGTGCATGTTTATGTCTAAAAGGCTATTGTTTCTAGGGTTTGTGGTAAGTGGTGATGGCATTACTGTGGATGAAGGGAAAGTGAAAGCCATTAGAGAGTGGCCTAATCCAAAAACTGTGACTGAGTTGAGAAGCTTCTTGGGATTGGCCAGTTTTTACAGGCGCTTTATCAGGCATTTTAGCACCATTGCTGCTCCTTTGACAGAGTATCTGAAGAAAGGAAAGTCTAATTGGAGTGAAGAAGCTGAAGCCGGGTTTGCCCTTTTGAAAGAGAAGTTATGTAATGCCCATGTGTTGGCATTACCCGACTTTGATAAGTTGTTCACAGTTGATTGTGATGCTAGCGGAGTAGGAATTGGAGCTGTACTCTCCCAAAAAAAGAGACCAATCGCTTTCTATAGCGAAAAGCTCTATGATGCTAGAAAAAACTGGTCCACTTATGACAAGGAGTTCTATTCGGTGGTAAGAGCATTAAGAGTGTTGGAACATTATTTAGTGGGTAAGGAATTTGTTTTATATTCCGATTATGGGGCTTTAAAGCACTTGAGTAATCAAAACAGGATTAGCAAGGATATGCATGCTAGATGGATCTAGTTTTTGCAAAGGTTTTCCTTCAAACTAATGCATAAGTTTGGAACCGAAAATAGAGTTGCGGACGCTCTGAGCAGGAGGGCAGATGTGTTAACTATGATTAGTACTGAGGTTATCGGGTTTAAACAGATGAAGAATTGTATGCTGGAGACAGTGATTTTGGTGAGATCTGAGACAAGTGTGGTAGAAGGGAACCATGTGGGGATTACCATGTACATGAGGGTTATTTGATGAAGGGCAATCAACTATGTATTCCTCAATCCTCTTTAAGGGAGAAGTTAATCAGGGACTTGCATGGAGGAGGATTGGCAGGCCACCTAGGAAGGGATAAGACCCTTGCAGCTATAGCTGAACGATATTTTTAGCCTCAGTTGAGGAAGGAGGTGTACAAGATTGTTCAGAGGTGCTATACTTGCCAAACATCCAAGGGACATTCTCAAAGTACTGGGTTATATACACCCTTGTCAGTACCTGAGAATATTTGGGAGGACCTTTCTATGGACTTTGTCCTGGGTTTGCCTCGTACCCAACGAGGTGCTGACTCTATTTTTGTAGTGGTTGACAGGTTCTCCAAGATGGCTCACTTCATTCCTTGTAGGAAGACTTCAGATGCCCATGCCATTACCAAACTATTTTTCTGAGAGGTCGTGAGATTGCATGGAGTACCCAGATCCATCACATCCAACAGAGACACCAAATTTCTCAGCTACTTTTGGAAGACATTATGGTACATGTTTGATTCTACCTTGAATTATAGCAGCACGACGCACCCACAGACAGACGGACAAACAGAAGCTACCAATAGGACTTTAGGGAATCTCATCAAAAGTATTTGTGAGAAAAACCACAACAATGGGATTTGTGTTTGCCACACACGGAGTTCGCCTACAACAATTCTGTCCATCGAACCATGAGAAGATCCCCATTCTTCATCGTCTATACCAAAGTACCACAACATGCACTAGATTTGGTGAAGCTTCCAAAGCTGGCTGAGTGCAGCATACCGGCTAAACACATGGTAGAGCATTGGCAAAGCACTTCAGAAGGGGTCAAAGCAAAGATTGAGAAAGCCAACGCCAAGTACAAGGAGGTGGCTGACAGAAGATAGAAGGAATAACTCTTTGAGGTAGGGGATCAAGTGATGGTCTTTCTCAAGAAAGAGCGGATTCCCGTGGGTACTTATAACAAGTTACGACCACAAAAGTATGGACCTTAAAGATTGTCTAAAAGATCAACGATAATGCTTATGTTGTTGATCTTTCTGCGACTATGGCGATTTTGAGGACTTTCAATGTGGCAGATTTACATCCATTCTTTTTGGACAATACACCTCTATATCCAGATGAGAACTCGGGGTCGAGTTCTTCGTAGGAGGGAGAGAATGATGCAAACAGGGTTGCAATGAGATATATGGACAAGTTGGACGCACGAAAAGCAGCCAAATCGAAGCAAGACAAAGAGAAGTTGTTTGAGAGTAAGGCTAGTTAGTTTCCTAAATTATTTTATTATCTATAGCTTTTCAGTTTCCTAAATTATTTTATATCCTATAGTTTTTTAGTTTCTTAAATTAATTTATTTCCTATAGCTTTTTAGTTTCCTAAATTATTTTATTTTCTATAGACTATAAATAGTTATTTTATGGTTTTTGAGACAGGGGATCAATTTTATTAAAAGTTAAAAAATTAATCTTGAGATAGGTTTTCTCTAAATCGCTTGCAAGTGATTGTTTGTCTTGGAGTTCAATTCTTGTTATTGAATTCTTGTTTATTCCAATGCTTTTGCACTGCGTCATCTAGGCAGGCTCCTATATCTGCCTTTCTACAGTGCTAGCTCAACTCCTTCTTCCTGGCCAGGTTGTCGTGGAAGGCTCGTGGCCTCGATTGGATTGGGTGGAAGAGCCGATGATGGAACCGAGGGGCCTGTTCCACCAAAAAGCTGCTGAGTGGGCATAGCTGGGAGAGGAACTCCATGAAGCCTCTGCATCAATTGTGACAAGGCTTGGACTTGTTGGAGCAGCATGGCAAACTGATCCTGGATGACCAAGGCTGATGGCAGTGGAGGAACCTCAGTCGGTGACGGCTGCGAGGGCACCGTGTTGTTTATGGGATTAGGCTTTCGAGAGGTGGCTTGATCAGGAGCATCTATGGTTGCTCTCTTATGGTTGGCCATTAAGAAATCATCCTTCATGTCAAGAACCTTATCTCCTTGATTATAAGTTTAATGGGACTTGAGGCCCTTCATCTAGCGCCAATCTGATGTTGCGAAAATCAATTCTCCGGCTCGGGGGTGGTGCATGTCAGGTTCCGAGTAGCGCTCTCCTGGCCGGATGGACCTGCAAAGCAACCTTTATGCAATAAGCATGGGGGGTGGTCCCTGTGAAAGACCCATCGATGCCTAAGTCAATAAAAATCTTCAGCAGTCAGATAAGAGGAGAATGCTCCAGCAGAAGAATCTTCCTCCTTGAGATGACTTTTTAGGAGCAATGGCCTTTGCTACCGTTTTTTTTTTTTGGCTTAGATTGCCTTCGAGAGTATTTATGAGGAATCTTGGGACTTGGTATTTATGCGCTACCAAGAAAGAACTTGATATTTATGCGCTGCCAAGAAGGTGAGTTGTTACCTGATTTTTTTGGGTACATTTTAGGGAGTTGGCATCCAATAAGGTCAGAATATCATCGGTTACCGAGATCGGCAGTTGATGAAGTTGACAGACGCTTTATTAAAAATTTAAAATCCCATTGATCATGGATGGAGTACTGTATTTGGCTTACGTTTCTTTTTAGGGAAGATCACTTCGTAATCTTTGCGATCGGGGTGGTTCATCCTTCGAGATATCCGGCATGGTTTGAAGCAACAATGGTGCTTACGTTAAAGGGATGAGAATCGATCCTGGCGAGGTATGGAGATAGCTCTGCTATCCCGAGGTTCGGAGATAGCTCAGCCTTTCCGAGGTACTGAGATAGCTCGGCCATGTCAAGGTATGGAGACAGCTCAGCTTTGCGGAGGTATGGAGATAGCTCAGCCCTACTGAGGTTCGAAGACAGCACGGCCCTGCCGAGGTTCGAAGACCGACTTTGGTGTCGGCATTGAGACCAACGATGGCAGCGGTACTAACTTTGGAGTCAGTAAGGAGACCAACTCTTGTTGTTGGTTAGACTGTAGCCCAGTCAGTTAGTTCAAACATGACCTGATCAGCCAAATCGAAGATAACTTGACCTTTGAAAATTTGACCTTTGTCGTCAGGTACATTTATTGATATGATGTTAATTTTTTTTTGCATCAAAAATCATTGGGGGTGCTGTGAAAAGAATATAAACATATTTGCTAGGTACAAAGAATTATGTCATATAGTATAGATCAACTATCAAGTTGGAGTTAATCATTTATACCGATACTGATTAGACTGAAGTCATGTACAACATGAAGAATGCGTTAGGATACACATTCGCATTTGGCTCATGATTATTGTCTTCAGTGTTTTTTTTTTGGGTACAAAAAAGGGGAAGGAGGGCTAAGCCGACCCATAGCTAGGTCACATGCGGCCCCGTTCCCCGCCAGGGAATGTTCCTTGCACGGCGCTGGATTTTCACAGCCGTTCCCCGCCCGAAGGCGAGTTGGTCAACCTGGCCCCACCAGGTGCTAGTAGTCAGAACAGGAAAGTTTTTAGACATACCTTAGCCCCTCCAACACCAGAGTTTCAGGCCCTCGAACTTGAGACCTTCTGATGGCGTGGAGAAGGCCCTGACCACCAGGCCACCGCCTGAGCCATCAGCAAAACCAGCATATATCTCAATTGCAATCTATAAAAGGCAAACAATCTGGTTAAAGCGAATTCTTAAATATATGGGGGAAGCACAAATAAGTTTATGAAGAACTATTGCAATAACCAGGCAGCTATCACTGTGGTGAAAAATCCAGTGTCCTATAGTAGAATAAAGTATTTAGCGATCAAGTACTCTTTCACACAAAAGGCAATATCTAAAATGGAGACTGAGTTAAACTATTGGAAGACTAAAGCGCAAGTCACACACACACATATTTATATTGATCAAGGCACTGCCAAAAGCTAAGCACGAGTTATCCTGATGCGTTCCTAGAGTATCAGAGAGAATGCATTAAGGAGGACTGTTAGGCAGCTAATGCACTAAGACTTTAGTAACAAAACACCATCCAGGACGTGTCCAAAAGCTTCACATGGAGCTATATATCGGTGTAGAAGCAAACTCTAGGAAAGCGGTAAAGAAGTTCTGGAATGTATGTTGCTTCGTTAGGCAGTGGAACTCGACTTTAAGGTAGTGTTTGATAGCCTAAAAGCTATCCCTGGATAAATGTACGGGATAGCATTTATCCAGGGGATAGCTGAGGGAATAAGCAATTTTTTAAAATTACAAGTTTACATCAAGGGATAACATTAGTTGTTCCTGGGTTCCCTAGGGAATAAGTTCAAGGGATAACCCATGGTTAACCATGGTTAACCATGGTTATCCCCTCTAGTTAAATTTTTTCAGACCTATCCCTTCTAGCTATAGCATTTGGGAATAAGGAGGGATATCCAAGGGATATCCTTCCTTATCCCCCATATCAAACACTACCTAAATAGCCGAGAGGAGTCCATGATGGGATTGCAACCGAGTGAAAGCCTCAAACTTATACCCTTCTGCAAGCGTTCTTTCTATCATCAGTAAAAGAAGTCTATTCCAATCCTCCAATAAAGTCCTGTACCGTTCTTCCATTTTTTCTTGATAGCCTAATTCCTAAATACCATTTTACAACTCAATTAGGAATTAATCTTAATAGTTTCGCTGAATTGATCTTATTGGAGCCTTAATTTTTTTTTTAAAAAAAAAATGGTGCGTGTTGAGGAGAGTTTGGTTTTAGCATGAGCTGACCAATTTGCATTTCAAGCCACTTCCATGGTACCATTTTATTCATAGAATAACTTGAAAGAGTCAGAGGACAAGCAAAGGTTTTCACTACATATGGTACCAAGCCAAACGCAGAGCCGAGCAGCGAGCTAACATCTTCTCGGCTATTCTTCAGTCTGTCCCTTTTCAGTCTCTTCCTCTTCGGTCTCTTTCTCTTCAGTCTCTTAATTTCTCCCCAGGCTTTTCCTCTTCAGTCTCTATCTCCACAGACACTTTTCCTACCAACTGAGCAGCGGATTCCCATTTTTCGTTTGATCTTAAGAAACCACACGGTAGTGTCATCTCCCACAGACTTCTTTTGACTCCACACACAAAGCTTAGAGAGTCGAGTCCCCCTAGTGGCCAGCTCAATGGCCTTGGCATTGGCCTCCTGGTAAATGTGATACGCTACCCAGGTAAAATCTGAGAGCAGTTGCGCTATCTCAGCAAAGCCAGCAGTATGACGCTGAGGTGGCGGGATGGTCACGTTGATCCGTCTCATCAAACTAAGGGCATCACTCTCGATGATCAAGTTCTTAGCAGGACTCATAAGTTTCAGCCATTTAAGTCCCTGCTTCAGTCCCTCTAATTGTGCAGCAACTACAAGAGAGGAGCTGGCGTCTTCCATGGGGCCAGCATACGATAACAGCAGCTCTCCATCCTCATCATGAAAAAGGCCAGCAAACCCGGCCCATCCTTCTCTGTTCTGGTCCTTGACTGTTGCAAAGTTGAGCTTGATCCAACCAGCGTAGGGTGGCCTCCAAGTACGAAGAATTCTTTTTGGAAGTCTTATTTGTCTGAACGTATCCGTCCATTCCTTCCTTTTTTTCTCTGATTAAATACGCGAAACGTATGTCTTGGTCAAAAGATTCGAAAGGTTCTGCCAAATCTCTCTCCCCAAACTCGCTGACGTTTCTGCGAACATGGATGTAAGATAATTCATATTACCTTTTCAATGCGATTTAGAAACTGCATCAATGGATAACTAAATTTGAATGCAAAATATTAAAACGAATTTAACTATATTTATTGTAATTAAACCATGTGATTACATATGTGAGTGCATCAACCATGAGATGGCAAACGTTACTTCTTCCAAATCTAGCTGGTAGAAGCAGTAAGCCATGAAATAATTTTTCAGAAGTTCACTCGGAAAGAATAGTATAGTATATACTTTAGATAAAAAATTTTTCATTTTGAACAATGCGTAAAAAAGAGGCATACTGGCATACAACAATTAATTAAACCTACATATTTACTATAAGATTTTAAATCCAAACTGGTTAATTGATTCTCTTTAGGCTGGATTTCAAAGGGAAGTATGTGGCACATCGTCAAAAATACCAATTCAAAGGAGCAATGAGAATACAAGGCACCATCTGAGTGACATTTCGAGATGCTTTTTTTTTTTCTTCCGACCTACTAATGCATTTTATAAATGATATGAACCCACGCAAAATCTTGATCCTAATTTAAATATTGGAGCATTTTTTTTAAGCAAAATGTCTAATATATTACCCTTACTTTTCGGGATCAGCTGGGCTCCAACTAGAAGCATAAACTTCTTCATCTTCTATGCCTTCAATTTCACCAAAACCTGAACCCATAGACATAAAAACATGCATTGAAAAGTAAATATATAAAGAGTAGAAGAGTTAGATTCAAGAATGGTTAAGACTAAACAGGAAAGCGGAAAAGAAGTTTTGGAATGTATGTTGCTTCGTTAGGAAGTGGAACTCGACTTTAAATAGCCGAGAGGAGTCCATGATGGGATTGCAACCGAGTGAAAGCCTCAAACTTATACCCTTCTGCAAGCGTTCTTTCTATCATCAATAAAAGAAGACTATTCCAATCCTCCAATAAAGTCCTGTACCGTTCTTCCATTTTTCTTGATAGCCTATTTCCTAAATACCATTTTACAACTCAACTAGGAATTAATCTTAATAGTTTCGCTGAATTGATCTTATTTGAGGCTTAATTTTTTTTTATTTAAAAAATGGTGCTTGTTGAGGAGAGTTTGGTTTTAGCATGAGCTGACCAATTTGCATTTCAAGCCACTTCCATGGTACCATTTTATTCATAGAATAACTTGAAAGAGTCAAAGGACAAGCAAAGTTTTTCACTGCATATGATACCAAGTCAAACGCAGAGCCGAGCAGCGAGCTAACATCTTCTCGGCTATTCTTCAGTATCTCTCTCTTCAGTCTCTTTCTCCCCAGGCTTTTCCTCTTCAGTCTCTATCTCCACAGACACTTTTCCTACCAACTGAGCAGCGGATTCCCATTTTTCGTTTGATCTTAAGAAACCACACGGGTAGGTGCCATCTCCCACAGACTTCTTTTGACTCCACACACAAAGCTTAGAGTGTTTCAGCCATTTATGTTCCCGCTTCAGTCCCTCTAATTGTGCAGCAACTACAAGAGAGGAGCTGGCGTCTTCCATGGGCCAGCATACGATGACAGTATCTCTCCATTCTCATTGATGAGGGGTAAAATTATCATTGCATTAATGCCCGTACACATCGATAATTGGATCGAGTCCAATCACAACATCCTGTCGGCCAGCTGTCACATCCGCAAGGTGGCGAAGCCGAATCGCCTTCAGCAGAGTCGGGTCACTCCGACGGACCGGACCATCCTATACCTCGGCAAACCAAACCATCCTATACCTCGGCAACCTGAGCCATCATCATACCTCGACAAACTGAGCTATCCTCATACCTCGACAACCTAAGCCATCCTCATACCTCGGCGAACCGAGCCACCCTCAGGCAACCTAAACCGTCCTCATACCTCGGCAAACCATGCCTCGGAAAGCCAAATTATCCCTCGCTTAGGCTGGACCAAGGCACTCGAACACCTCTATGGAATCCAACGCGGGAGAGTTCAAATTCACAATAACTGAATAAGATTCCAAATGGGAAATCATGCCAGAAGTGGCTAAAGGCTATAGAAGTGGCCTAGGACCTACATGATCACTGAATCTCAAGGCATCAACCAACTCTCCTAGCCGTCGATCCTTCAACTAATTTTTCTAGCCATGGATCCTCTAACTGACAAGATACGGATCCTGTTGGCCTTGTAACAAACTTGATTCGAATCCGTTTCGAATATCAACAGCTTTCAGACCCTATGACGCATCCAAGGAATCAGGTGATCGCCTATAAATATCACAGCCCCAAATCTCTCAGGTATGCACGCATTCACCAGCTCTCACACTGAAAAACTCCATTAAAGCTCCATTAGAGCTCGGAGTTCTCGAGAGAACACCCATCTAGGGGAACTCTTCTGCGAGAGTCTTCTCCTCATATGTGCTTGCTGTGAATCTCCACTGACTTGGGCGTTAGAGGGTCCTCCATAGAGGGCAACCCCCGAGACACCCTTTGCGTGCGGACTGTCTTGCAGGTTCCATCCCGGACGAGGAGATCGACGTCCGGATCCGGTGTCAGGGCGCACTCGAGTCGGAGAATGGATTTCCGTGGCAACACTCATCATGAAAAAGGCCGGCAAACCCAGTCCATCCTTCTCTGAAACGTATGTCTTGGTCAAAAGATTCGAAGGGTTCTGTGAAATCTCTCTCCCCAAACTCGCTGAGGTTTTTGCGAACATGGATGTAAGATAATTCATATTAGCTTTTCAATGCGATTAAGAAACTGCATCAATGGATAACTAAATTTGAATGCAAAATATTAAAACTAATTTAACTATATTTATTGTAATTAAACCATGTGATTGCATATGTGAGTGCATCAACCATGAGGTGGCAAACGTTGCTTCTTCCAAATCTAGCTGGTAGAAGCAGTAAGCCATGAAATAATTTTTCAGAAGTTCACTTGGAAAGAATGGTATAGTATATACTTTAGATAAAAAATTTTCATTTTGAACAACGCCTAAAAAAGAGGCATACTGGCATACAACAATTAATATAAACCTACTTATTTACTATAAGATTTTAAATCCAAACTGGTTAATTGATTCTCTTTAGGTTGGATTTCAAAGGGAAGTATGTGGCACACGGTCAAAAATACCAATTCAAAGGAGCAATGAGAATACAAGGCACCATCTGAGTGACATTTCAATATACTTTTTTTTTTCTTTCCGACCTACTAATGCATTGTTATAAATGATATGAACCCATGCAAACTCTTGATCCTAATTTAAATATTGGAGCATTTTTTTAAAGTAAAATGTCTAATATATCACCCTTACTTTTCGGGATCAGCTGGGCGCCAACCAGAAGCATAAACTTCTTCATCTTCTATGCCTTCAATTTCACCAAAACCTGAACCCATAGACATAAAAACATTCATTAAAAAAATAAATATAAAGAGCAGAAGAGTTAGATTCAAGAATGGTTAAGACTAAACAGGAAAATTGATGACTTAAAGAGTCCACATTCTACCGGACAGTAAATCTTCCAGTTCTCTTTCTAAGCCTACGTTTAAAAACATCCAACAGAACTTTACAAATGGTTCAATATTATCGAAGACAGGGAATGAAGTGAAAGGATATGCAGTGATGTGATTTCGAATTGCCTAGATATACCACGCATTCCCCTCTTTCCATTCAGAAATGTCATCATCTTCGCAAAACATATCATCCCTCAACATTGTTGGGCCTAGTGTGGTGCTATCAAGGCCCAGGAGGGCTAACTTGTATTAGGCTGGGTTTGAGTCCAAGGGTTAAAATTAAATCAAGTCACGGGTGTATACGGGTTTGGAGATTAGTTTAATCTCCTTGGGTTAGTCAGAGTTTTTGTTGAGTCTGGGCTTGACCCACTTCGTGGATGTATTTAAACCCTAGTTTCTAGGGTTTGATGGAAAAGAGAATAGATTCTTTTCTCCTAGAAATTTCTCTCTCATCGCAAGGCCACAGTTCTATCTTCTCCTCTCTATCTTCTCTCTCTTTTCAAAAGGATCCATCAGCCGGACTCGCGTGTGGTGGGAAGGCAAGCCAGGAAGCCTTCACGGAAGAAATCTCACGGCTTGGAAGCAAAAGCGTACGTGGGAAGGAAGTGTAAGCAGAATTTGGAATTAATTCTGGACGGCCTCTATTTGGAATTAATTCCAGCGGACAACCTCTATTTGGGAAAGAGCAATTAATTCTAGGAATTAATTCCAATGCAATTAATTCCAACGCAATAAAATCTCTTCTCAAGAAAAGGGGCTGTGGTGATTTGAACTCCAGTTCAAAGAATTCAAGGATAGTAACAATCTGATCGTTGGTAAGAGGATTAGAAATCCTTGGTTCTTGTTCAACGGAAAATTCCACTACTGTTCATCAAGGACTAAACCCCAACAAGTGGCATCAGAGCCTGGTTCAGAAATCAGAAATAAGAAGAAGTTGTTTGGAGATCTTATAGCCTAGTTTAGGAACAAGCCTGGTTGGTTCAGAAATAACAAGAAGTTGTTTGGAGATCTTAAAGGACTGAATTTGGAGATCTTCAAAGGGTTGAAACAATTTCAACAAGGTCCATCAAGGTACTTCTTAATTTTCTAAAATTTATTTTTGTGCTATATTTTTTGGTTGAGATCGAGCCATGGGTAGTAGCATAAAAATAGGTTTTGAAAAGTTTAATGGGAAGAGAAGTTTCTCCATGTGGAAAGTTCGGGTAGAGGATCTTCTTGTGCAACTAGGTTTAGATCTGGCTTTGGAGGAAAGACCAGATGGGATGACAGATAAGCAGTGGTGTTGTTGGAGAAGAAGGCATGTTCAATGATTAGGGGATGTCTGGTGGATTCAGTCCTTTATTCAGTGCTGGAGGAGAAGACCCCGAAGGGACTTTGGTCAAAGTTGCAAGCCCTCTATATGGGAAAGAATATGTGCAACAAGTTGATGTTGAAGAAGCGCCTCTACAACCTTCGGATGTCAGAAGGTGGAGATGTGCTAGGCCACATCCAGGTGTTCGACCAGGTGAGTAATGAATTGCTGAATATCGGGGTCAAGATGAAGGAAGATAAGGCACTTTTGCTATTGTGTTCGCTGCCCATATCACATGACCCATTGGTCACAACGCTGCTCTATGGGAAGGAGACATTATTCTATGAAGATATTATCTCGGTGCTTCGAACGAATGAGAAGAGAGAGAGGATGACCAAGGAAGCTGTTTCCCAGGAGGGTCTATCAGTTGGAGAAAGGTTAGTAGAAGCAGGGACAGAAGCAGGCCTAAGGGACGGTTACAGTCCAAGAAGGCTAAGTGCTACAAGTGTGGTGAGATAGGACATTTTAAAAGGGATTGTCCTAAGTTAAAAAAAAGGAGAAAAGGGATGATCTGAATCTGTGAGTATAGTTGCAGGAGAGGAGGTGGAGGATGATCTCTTGGTGGTCATAGTACAGAGATGTGGACCTTGGATTCAGCCTATTCTCATTATTACACTCCCAACCGGTCGTGGTTCAGTACTTACACAGAGGTTGATGAGGGGGGTGTGGCTTTGGAGATGATCACCCTTGCAAGGTGACAGGGATTGGCACAGTGGGGTGAAGATGTTTGATAGCATGGTGCGCACTCTTACCAGCGTGAAGTATGTTCCATAACTCAGAAAAATTTGGTGTCACTGGGGTACCTGGAGCAGACTGGATACAGCTTCAGCAGTCATGCCAGGAGTGGAGTTCTAAACATCTCCAATGGAGCTATGATGGTGATGAGAGGGAGAAGGCTGGAGAACAACCTATACAGGTTGGAGGGCTCTGTGGTGACAGAAAAATCTAAGGTAGCAGCTGTGGAACAAGATCCTCGGGATATGTACAGGATGTGGCATTACCGCCTAGGCCACATGGGAGACATGGGATGAAAGAACTGAGCAAGAGAGGACTACTTTCGAACCTAAGTGGTAGAGTCATGGAGATCTGTGAGCCATGTCAAATAAGGAAGCAGAGGAGTGTGCAGTTCTTGGCAGCACAGCTAAGAGTGCAGAACCCCTAAAGTTAGTACACATGGATGTCTGGGGACCAGCCCCAGTTTCTGCAAGGAATGGGGCTAGATACTTCTTTGCCTTGATAGATGATTTCTTAGGAAAGCAGTGGATGTACTTTATGAAGGAGAAATCAGAGGTCTTCACAAAGTTCAGAATCTGGAAGGCTGAGGTGGAGAAGGAGCAGGGTAGGAGTGTGAAGTGTCTAAGGTCAGACAGTGGCAGGGAATATACCAGCAGAAAGTTTTAGAGATTTCTTGAGGAGTAGGGCATCAAAAGGCACTTCTCGGTGATGGAAACTTCTCAATAGGAAGGGGTGGCTGAGAGAATGAATAGAACATTGTTGGAAAAAGTAAGGTGCTTGAGGCTGCAGGCAGGGCTTCCAAAGATGTTCTGGGTTGACACAGTAGGTGCAGCTAGCTACTTGGTCAATCAGTCATCGCACACCAGGTTGGATGGAGGCATTCCAGAGGAGATATGGTCTGTAGGAAAGATAAGCCTAAACCATCTAAGGGTGTTTGGATGCACATCATATGTGCATGTTGGTGTTGGGGAGCGGAGTAAGTTGGACGCCAGGTCTAAGAAGATGGTGTTCCTGGGCTACCCACATGGAATCAAGGGTATCGGTTGTGGGATCCCTTGGAGAAGAAGGTTTTCATCAGCAGAGATATGACCTTTAATGAGAGCTTGATCCTTCAGAGCAGAGATGGTATAGATGCACAGCAGGGACTATAGGAGGTGAAACACGGTAACACTAGTCAGATGACCTCCTACACAGTCGTGCCATTTGCTAGTGGACCAGGAGGATTTGAGATTCAGGTGGAGAGGACTGACAGAGGGGTTGAAAGCCAGAAAGTTTAACAGAATGCAGCTGAGCAGAGGACTCAGGAGGATGCAGCTAGGCAGGAAACTGATACTGGATCGCACTGCACAGGTCCAGGAGAAACGTGCGACTATTAGTTCGATACGGCTTCGAGGATTCGGTGTCATTTGCTCTGATGACATTGAATAGAGACCTTTACACCTATTAGGAGGCTGTGGAGAGCCAGAACAGCCAGGATAGAAATAGGTGGGTCCAGTCTATGACAGGAGATGCAGGCTATGACAGAGAAGATGCAGTCTCTCTACAGGACTGGCACGTGGTAGGTGGTCCAGCTGCCACAAGGAAAGAAACCCATTGATTGCAAATGGGTTTATCAGCACAAGAAAGGGCCTTCAGAGTAAGGAGGTATCAGGTACAAGGCTGGACTAGTGGCCAGATGATACTTTCAGAAAGGCTTCAACTACAGAGAGCTGGTGAAGAAGGTGGAGTGGAGCTGGTGAAGGTACATACTAAGGAGAATCCAGCAATGCACCAACCAAGGTTCTTTTATGGGACAGTTTTCGTAGGGATTGCAGCTGATGGACACGGTAGACGTGCTGAGGCCTTGAAAGCACCAAGGTAGAGATTGTTGGGCCTAGTGTGGTGCTATCAAGGCCCAGGGGGGCTAACTTATATTAGGCTGGGTTTGAGTCCAAGGGTTGAGATTAAATCAAGTCACGGGTATATACAGGCTTGGGGATTAGTTTAATCTCATTGGGTTAGTCCATGGGAGTTTTTGTTGAGTCTGAGCCTGGCCCACTTCGTGAATGTATTTAAACTCTAGTTTCTAAGGTTTGATGGAATAGAGAACCGATTCTTTTCTCCCTGAAATTCCTTTCTCTCATTGCTGGCGACAGCCCTATCTTCTCCTCTCTATCTTCTCTCTTTTCAAAAGGATCCATCAGCTGGACTCGCGTGTGGTGGGAAGGCAAGCTAGGAAGTCTAAACGTGAAGCCGGCCTTCACGGAAGAAATCTCACGGCTTGGAAGCAGAAGCGTCCGTGGGAAGGAAGCGTAAGCAGAAGCGGACGCCTTTATTTGGAATTAATTCTGGACGGCCTCTATTTGGAATTAATTCAAGTGGACAACCTCTATTTGGGAAAGAGCAATTAATTTCAGCACCAATAAAATCCCTTCTCAAGAAAAGGGGCTATGGTGATTTGAACTCCAGTTCAAAGAATTCAAGGACAGTAACAATCTGATCGTTGGTAACAGGATTAGAAATCCTTGATTCTTGTTCAACGGAGAATCTCATTACTATTCATTAAGGACTAAATCCCAACAAACATAACTATCTTATCCAGCAGTTCTGGCTCCCAATTCTCTTGAATAATATTTCCAATGAGGTCCGCATAGCAGGAGGGCATAAAGAAAAGTGTAGGTTTGCGGACGTCTTTTCTAGCACAATTCTCATTCAGCCTGAGGACTGTGCACCCAAACGACTGCAGAATTACGATATCGGCCCAAGTAAACTGGGGGTCAAACACCTGGATTTCTGAAATGTTAAGGATGTCAACTTTCCATTTCAGAAGCAATGCTAGAGCAAACTGGAATTGGGAGAAGCGGTTATGTTGAAGGCTGCCAAGGGCATAGATCACCATCGGGGCATGCTTTCCGAAGTTGAAACGGCGAGACAATTCCCTTCTAAGCTTTGGATCTTTCTGTATTTGTTCGACAAATGAGTGATAGAATTCAGGTTCCTTGAGTTCCTTTATGGTAACTTCTATTTCCTCTCTAAGTTTTGATGCTTCATCAAATTCCTCCTCATCCATGCTACTCAGAAAACTGCATCAATATATATTTCAAATAGGACATGTAAATGAACACAATGATTGTAGAAAGAAGGTTTGGAAAACTACCTTCCCCCGGAAAAGATTTTTCTAGTTGTTCATTTTTCATGATAGGAAAATCATTTTCTCTATTTGCTGAAAATTTTGACTTCTTATGATCTTTCCTAAAAGGTGCTGTAATTAAAACAAAGAATTGAGCTTTCCTAGAGTATAATGACAACTTTTTCCTTACCCAAATCATCAAATTTTCTAACAAACATAACAAATAGAAAATTACGGTCTGCCTGTCCATCATATATACATTTCATTTCCTTTTCTTTTATCATATGTTGCCATGGGAAATAAAACAATAAGAAAGAATTTTCCTTTTATCATGCCAAATTACCCATGAAAAATAGAATAGGTAGCAACAAATAAGAAATTATAGGCTAAAAGTGAACTATGATTTCACATTATGCGTTAATAGCAAGTGACTACTTCCATATATGATCATGAGTTGCTAGATACATGCCAATGTTACTTCCCATTTGATAGCAAGTGATTCCTATGACAATCGACCATATTTCTTATTTTATGAATTCAAATGCACCACTTCTTATTATATGCAGTGCTCACTCAGGAACATCTTAAATAATATTTTCTATGGAGACAGATCTTTTGAAAGTGAAAAATAATGAGCCTTTAATTTGGATGCAGAAAACATACTGGACATGGTTATGTCAAATTTTTATGAAGGCCAAGTACAAACTCAATATGTCCTCTATAATTTTACTCTTTCTCCGAGATATATAGCTACTAGATCTATATCACTAATTAGACAAATTATACAAAAAATGACTACTTTTCAATCTAATCTGAGTTGCATCTAGAAGCTTGAGGCAAATCTGCAAAGCCGATATGAGAATTCATAATCTGACAAGTCCGGATGTTATTGAGAAAATCATACTGGAATTGAGCTTTAAAAACAAATAATACAGAAAGAGATTTCGTTAAGCCATCTTTTCACCATGGCATAATTCTCTACTCATGCTATATATATATATATATATATATATATATATATATATATATATATATATATATATATATATATATATATATATATATATATATATCCTGTAGGACTGATTTCATATGTAATGTAACTGAAAGCACGAATGTGATCAGTTAATTGTAGTGTAATTTCAGACATAATGAGGGGAGCCTTTTAATGTGGGATCATACTCAGTTTTGTGTCTCAATTAGGCATGACCAAAATGAATTGAGGATAGATTTGAAATTTGTCCCTGAAACTTATAAAAGGAATAATATTTCATACAGTCAAGTAATAATTTTACAATAAATAAAGAATTTCACTAATTAAAGTAGAATATACCATAATAGAAAGGCAATCCAGAACAATAATAGAAATGCTAGAGAGAGTTTATATATGATATGCTTGAAGAGTTTAAACAAAAATTGCAATGGGTCCTCTACAACCAACCCTTCTTGAAACCTGTCGGCATATCTATTTTTTTGTGAAAAAAGAAACTTGCGAACAAATTATGTATAACTTCAGCAGATGTGGTGTGTTTGTGTTGTTTGCTGATTGATGCATGTCTAATGACTGAAATTCATTTACAAGTTGAAACCATTACAGACTGCCATATTCCCAGCTCTTCCTTGTAATTAAATTCTCTTAAAAAATTGGAAAGCCAGCCTCCCTTTTTCACAGTCGACAAAATTGACATTGACTTGTCTATTTTTTATAATCTAGATTGATTAAATTTAGGTTGGATGATAATTTGGGTATAGAATTTGCATATATACATATGTTTGTGTCCATATGACATAGTAAAAGTGAAAAGAAACATTTATAAAGAACTGAGAACTTACTCTATCCATTCTCTCATCTTAATGTCGTCAAGCAAGCCTATTTAGAAAAGGAAAAAAAAAAACACGATAAAATATATTAAATGATGAACAAGCCAAAAGGTTATAATGCGATTACTTATTGAAGGTGAATAATGAGTCTAGAGTGCATTCACTTACGAGGCAACAAGTTATCCAAATCGATTTCTTCGCATGGTTTGAAGAAATGCTATCCAAAGCTTTGAAGGTGGTGAATTTGAAATCTCTTTGAACTATTATACATTTGTGTATTAATTTTTTAAAAAATTATGTATATCATATTTTGAAGGATTGAGTATCGATTAAGCACTACTATGTTCAATGAGATATCACAACTATAAATTCTTTCTCTATTTTTGATCCTTAGAATTTTGTTTACAAAATTTATTGCTTGCTGGCATTTTGAGAGGTAAAGATTTGCTGAGTTGTCTCGACTTTAAAAATATGTAAGAACATAATCTATAGATTTTTAATTGTAGTTCAGACAACAATGAAAGATCTTATACCCTAATATAAAAGTTTATCATTTTTGAGCATTGATATTTTAACTTAATTAAAGTTGGATAAGAGTTGAGATATTAAACACTGCACTCCAGCTTTTATTGGGCTTATGATTCGAATCCTCCTCGAAGAAGTAATAGAGCTTGACGTCTTCGATCAAACCATAGATTTCCAATGTCAGCAAGGAAAGCTGCTTTATGCACTTTATATGTTCTTAACTGTACTTTAGTTGACAATAAAAGATTCGATGCCCTAGTAAAAATATTTGTCATTTTTGGATACTGATATCTTAATGTAACCTAAGAAAAGATGAGAGATGAATCATTAAATACTGCACTTGAACTTTTTCTAGGCTTATGATTTAAATCTTTAGGGAAGTAAAAGAGCTTGTCATTTTCGAACAAATCCCTGATGTCAATGTCAACGAGAAAAATTGCTTTATCTACTTTCAAATGGTTCTTACATAAAATTTTCGTGTTGATCATGATGATTCGATCAAATGATAAAATTTTTGGATTGGCTATCTTGGTGGATACCTTCGACAATTTAGGCAAAAAAGATCTTATTTAGTCATTTTAAAATACTCAAGGAATTAAAGGTTGAAATTGATCATCTTTAGATCAAGGGTAATAAAAACAAACTTGTTTGGTAGATTGAATCTAAGACCAAATGTGCTTTTTTTCTCCTTCATGAACTAATATTTTTTATTCAGTTTGTAATGTAGAGTGAAGGAAGCAGATTCATGTAGCTGCCCCATGTAATTGAAAAAGGCTTAGATGAGTTGAACTAAGTTGTTGAGTTGAGTATTCAGTTAGTAATGCAATATTGGACATTGGCAAATCATTCAAAATTAGGGATGTTGCAAGATTAGATCTAGGAACCTAGCAACCATGAGGTGGGTTGGCCCATGATTCGTTGACCATCGATTTCAGGTTGGACCATAGGTTATGCCCAAGCTAAATTAGGTATTACAAGTGCCTAAAATTAAAACATGAAATAATTTGAGTCAGGTTTAGGTCATTTCTTATCCTAGATTTGGACCCAAACTTAATGGTGAAATTTTTAAATTTTATACTATATTTTCTATATATAATGTATGAGAATAGCTTTCTATCCGTCAGAGTATATATTTTTTCTATTGAGCATCAACTGATTTGATATCCTTATCTTACTCTTAAATAATTAAAAAATTATTTAAATGTTATTTATTTTTTTGCAAGCACTTAAAAACTAAAAGTAACTCCGTTATTGTTCTAATTTTTGACCCAAATGTATTACCATGAGTTGACCTAATCAGGCCTTCGGTCAAACCTGGGCTTAAACTCATGTTGGGATGCAAAAAAAAATATTTCAGTCCTGAGCGCGGCCTAAAGTTCAAAAAATACAATTGTTTATTCTAAATTTTCACTAAAACCCAACTTATTCGGAAATTTTTCCAAGAAAAAATACCATAAATTTTAAATGCATGCATCGTTCAACCATTCTATCCTATGTCCTACACTCTATCGAATATCCTCTGGTTGCTAGCTGTAAACACAAGAAGGACGTACGTGTCTAAAAAGGAAGAGGAGACGTGCATTAATCATTTGGAGAAAGCTCCTTCCATTTCTCATCATTTTTCTTCTTCCTTTTCCTTGTAAAATGGCATTTACTTCTAACAAACCAGGAACTCACCCTCGCCTTAATTTTATTTCTTTTTAAAGAAGACAAGTGGACAAAAAAAAAATGGAACAACCTCTCCGTGAGATTAATTTCCTATATCTTTTCACGATTTATATTTGCTTTTGTTTCTGGATGACAACCAAAAAAAGCAGGACACATTTTAAATATATATATATAATTATATTAATATATACTACAAAATAATATTTTGGCTAAAGATAATGTTATATTAAGTGGACTGTTATGATAGATAAAGAAGGAAAATATTAGTGTTTGGAAATAGAAAATTAAAATTGAATGATTCCAGTGATAAAAAAGAACATTTAAATGTTCATAAAAATAGTCAAAGGAGTTTCTGAAGTGCACATGAAAAATATATATATTTGGTTGATAATCTTGGCAATCAATCGACCCACCATGTTTGGTAACAAATTTATGGTTGCATCAGCTAATATCAATTCATTTTGAATGGCTTAATGATTTATGGTTGGAAGGACTTAAATATGTCAAATAATAAGAAAAAAAATTAGAATAAAGAAGACTAATATAGCAATTTGATGCCGCCAGATCACCGCCTTCGAACGTCCGCAAGCGTCCGGTCGCCTCCTCCAGCGAGTTCGGGGTCCTCTGGTGAGCTCCTTGCGCATGCGGACCTGCAAATAAGTCCTCGGGACCGAAGATTCCGGCGGGGACCCTCCGACGCAGTCAGCGCTCTGGGCAACAGCCGTGAGCTTGAGGAAGCTCAAAAGAGAAGAGAGAGAGGGGCTCATAGAAGAGCTCTCTCTGTGAGCATTTAGGAGTGTTATGAGTGTGTGCGTTCTCATTTCTTGGAGTTCTTAGTGTTACTTGGTTGGGATCCCTCTTACCCTTTTTATAGATGCTCGGAGTCCGTGGGCTTGGGGCGTGATCACTTGTCAGAGCATTAATTGATGGCAGCACAATGGAGCTTACCTCCATGTGACGTGTCAAGCTGCAGGCCGTGTTCCGTCAGAGTTGGTTGCTGTAAGGCGCTTGCCAGTGTCCCCTATGTCACCTTTTTTGTTGTCCTACGCATGTGATAAAGTTAGTCGTGTGGATCCCAAGGTACAGCGATAATGTTGAGTTCCCTCGTAGAGCATTGATTATAGAGTGCTTGCGTGACACCGTAAACTATCGAAGCCGAGCGCTATTCATGCCGAGGCCGAAGGGAAGAAGCCGAACATGTTTGAAGTCGAGGGGGCCAATTTGGCAATCATAAATGCCTTTATACAGGGAAGTGAATAAGGCAATAAATGCCTTAAAGTAATATTCACACGTGGTCATAAGTGCCTTGGTGCGAAAGGCCGAGGTTGTCTCGGGGGTTAAGACTCGAGGCCGAGACTATCTCGGGGCCATAAACCCCTTTATACAGGGGAGTGAATAAAGAAATAAATGCCTCGGAGTAATATTCGCACGTGGCCATAAGTGCCTTGTGCGAAAGGGGTCTCGGGGCCATAAACGCCTTTATAAGTGAATAAGGCAATAAATGCCTTAGAGTAATATTCGCACATGGCCATAAGTGCCTTGGTGCGAAAGGCCGAAAGGGTCCCGAGGGTTGAGACTAAGGCCGAGAGGGTCCCGAGGGTTGAAACTTGAGGCCGAGAGGGTCTCGGGGCCGAAGGTGGAACAGGTCCGAGGCTGATGGGGCCATCGTGGCAGCCATAAATGCCTCCCAAGTCATTATGACCATTTCTGTACCATTAAATGCCCAAGCCCCTTTACAAGAAAGCCGAGGTGCTAGCGCTGGGTTTGGAGCCAAGGCCGGGGGGGGGGGGGCAGCGGAACGCCGAGGCCGGGGGCTCCGTTAGTTTCTTTCACGGTTCTCTAACGGCATTGGATCAGCCACATCAGATGCCTCCTCGCCCCTGAGATAAAGCGGGCCCACCTCAGCAAGGCGAAAGGGGTGTCACTTCCCAAGTGGCTGATCTGACTTTGGGTCTTCAACTTTTGATATGAAGTCTGGATGTGGGTCCCCATCCACATGCCGCTGAAGCAGAGGGAGCAATTGAGGCTGCAAGCATACCGCCGAGGTTGAGATAAAGCCGCCGAGGCTACAAGAATGCCGCTAAGGCTGAGATAAAGCCGTCGAGGCTGCAAGAATGCCGCTGAGGCTGAGATAAAGTTGCTGAGACAAAGTTGAGGCCGTCGAGAGCCTTTTGAATCCCGAAGGGTGGCCTGAGAATCGTCAGTCATCTTTGGTGCCGAGCTGGACCCGGGCTGAGTGCTGGCGCTTGGGGCCAACCGGGGCCATCCCTGCTGGACCCGGGCTGAGTGTCGGTGCTTGGGGCCGACCGGGGCTGTCCCTGTTGGACCCGAGCTGAGTGCCGGCCGCCAGATCACCACCCTCGAACATTCGCGAGCGTCCGGTTGCCTCCTCCAGCGAGTCCGGGGTCCTCCGGCGAGCTCCTTGCGCCTGTAGACCTACAAACAAGTCCCTGGAGCCAGAGATTTCGGTGGGGACCCTCCGATGCTCAAGTCAGCACTCTGGGAAACAACCGTGAGCTTGAGGAAGCTCGAAAGAGAAAGAGAGAGAGGGGCTCAGAGAAGAGCTCTCTCTGTGAGCATTTAGGAGTGTTATGAGTGTGTACGTTCTCAGTTCTTGGAGTTCTTAGTGTTACCTAGTTGGGGTCCCTCTTACCCTTTTTATAGATGTCCGGAGTCCGTGGGCTTGGGGCATGATCATTTGTCAGAGCATTAACTGATGGCAGTACAATGGAGCTTACCTCCATGTGACGTGTTAAGCTGCAGGCCGTGTCCCATCAGAGTTGGTGGCTATAGGGCGTGGCCGATCGTTATGGCACTTTCCAGATGTGTCCCCTAAGTCACCTTTTTGGTTGTCCTGCATGGGTGATAAAGTTAGTCGTGTGGGTATTCCAGATGTGTCCCCTAAGTCACCTTTTTGGTTGTCCTGCATGGGTGATAAAGTTAGTCGTGTGGGTCCTAAGGTACAGCCGTTGGGGAAAGATAATATTGATAATATTGAGTTGAAGCCAATTGTCCCTCGTAGAGCATTGATTATAGAGTTGAGTTGAAGCCAATTGTCCCTTGTAGAGCATTGATTATAGAGTTCTTGCGTGGCACTGTTCACTTGCATGGCACTATTTCACTACCAAGGCATGGCACTGTTTCACTACCAAGGCCGGGCGCTATTCGAGAAGAAGCCGAGCACATCTGAGGTCGAGGGGGGCCAACATGGCAACCATAAATGCCTTTATATAGGGGAGTGAATAAGGCAATAAATGCCTTAGAGTAATATTCGCATGTGGTCATAAGTGCCTTGCTGCGAAAGGCCGAGGGTGTCTTTAGGTCGAGGGTGTCTTTAGGTTGAGACTCGAGGCGGACAGGGTCTCTAGGGTTGAGACTAGACCGAGAGGGTCTCGGGGCCATAAACTCTTTTATATAGGGGAGTGAATAAGGCAATAAATGCCTTAGAGTAATATTCGCACGTGGCCATAAGTGCCTTGGTGCGAAAGGCCGAGAGGGTCTCGGGGGTTGAGACGACAATAAATGTCTCAGAGTAATATTCGCACGTGGCCATAAGGCGGGGTTTAGACTCGAGGCCGAGAGGGTCTCAAGGCCATAAACGCCTTTATATAGGGGAGTGAATAAGGCAATAAATGCCTCAGAGTAATATAGTAATATTCGCACGTGGCCATAAGTGCCTTGGTGCGAAAGGCCTAAAGGGTCCCGGGGGTTGAGACTCGAGGCCGAGAGGGTCTCGGAAGCCGAAGGTGGAACAGGTCCGAGGCCGATGGGGCCATCGTGGTAGCCATAAATGCCTCCCAAGTCATTATGACCGTTTCTACACCATTAAATGCCCCAGCCCCTTCACTAGAAAGCCGAGGTGCTAGTGCTGGGTTTGGAGCTGAGGCCGATGGGGCAGCAGAGCATCGAGACGGCCGATGGGGCAGCAGAGCACCGAGACCGGGGCTTCGTTAGTTTCCTTCACGGTTCTCTAACGGCATTGGATCAGCCACATCAGATGCCCCCTCATCCCTGGGATGAAGCGGGCCCATCTCAGCAAGGTGAAAGGGACATCACTTCCCAAGTGGCTGATCCCCATCTAACTTTGGGTCTTCAACTTTTGACATGAAGTCTGGATGTGGGTCCCCATTCACATGCCACTGAGGTAGAGGGAGCCATTGAGGCCGTCGAGGCTGCAAGAATGCCGCCGAGGCTGAGATAAAGCCTCCGAGGCTGCAAAAATGCTACTGAGGCTGAGATAAAGCCGCCGAGGCTGTAAGAATGCCGCTGAGGCTGAGATAAAGCCGCTGAGGCTGCAAGAATGCCGTTGAGGCTGAGATGCAAGAATGCCGCTGAGGCTGAGATAAAGTCGCTGAGGCTGTAAGAATGCCGCTGAGGCTGAGATAAAGCGACTGAGGCAAAGTTGAGGCCGTCGAGAGCCTTTTGAACCCCGGAGGGTGGCCCGAGAATCATCAGTCGTCTTTGGTGCCGAGCCAGACCCGGGCTGAGTGCCGATGCTTGGGGCCGATCGGGGCCATCCCTGCTGGACCCGGGCTGAGTGCCGGCTCTTGGGGCCGATCGGGCCATCCCTGCTGGACCCGGGCTGAGTGCCGGTGCAAGGTTGATCTTCCCTGCATGACATTTTTAAGTATCAACGAAAGAAAACTGTTTTAAAGTGTAGTGTACCTAGCTTTGTAGCTTTTTGGCTTTTGCATCGTATTCAATAACGGTCGGGACATAGAGCTTTGCCTAGCTCTTTCTTTGAAGAGATTGATTGTCCTCGGTGTTCCGTAAAAGGTGGTTTGGCTTTTGGGTACAATAGAGAGAAGGAGAGAGAAGGAAGGTGGAGTCAATAGTCAAAGCCCTTTGTCCTCATCCTCCTCCTTGTATTAATTGCACCAACACCCCTCGGCTTACTTCCATCAGAAATTAAAATGCCCATAAATGCTTGAGGTGGCAGATAATGTCTCAAGTTCATCCCTTTTCGAAATTACTCGCTGTCCACCTCTAGCTGATTGTTGAGCCTTTGAGTGAGCTCTTTCAGCCACCAGTGTTATTCATCCAGATGCTTCCTCATCTAAGCACCAGATGATTGAGGGGAGGGGTGGCTACTTGAGCAGGGGTAGGAAACTGCAGTCTCTTGAAAGCTTCACGATGGTGGTGCTTAGGTGGTGCATGATAGTGATAACTTCTCCCTGAAGAGATTTTCTGCAAATGAATCGTTAACTAATGGGTGCAGCTGTCACGAGCGATATGAGAGGCTTAGGCTGCTGCTAAGTGGCCACCGAGCGTTGCTTCTACAGTTCATGAACTGCTGCATTCAAGGCTTCAGCTCGTTGATGGAAGATGACTAGCTGGTTAATTAGGGCAGCTGAGGTTGGTGGTGAAGGAGCAGAGAGGGTGACCTTTTGCTGCCTAGTGCGATGTGGATGCCCCCCAGCACGATTGGTGAGAACCGTCGGCATGTGCATCACCACCACAGCTATCTTAGAGGGGACAAAGACTTATAGCTCAAGGAGACAGAGCTTTCTTTCCTTCAGTGCGTCTCTCCTTTCTGGCGCGCCAATCTGATGCCACCAGATCACCGCCCTCAAACATCCGCGAGCATCCGGTCACCTCCTCCAGCGAGTCCGGGGTCCTCCGGTGAGCTCCTTGCGCCTGCGGACCTACAAACAAGTCCTCGGGGCTGGAGATTCTGGTGGGGACCCTCCGACGCTCAAGTCAGCGCTCTGAGCAATAGCCGTGAGCTTGAGGAAGCTCGAAAGAGAAAGAGAGAGAGGGGCTCAGAGAAGAGCTCTCTCTGTGAGCATTTAGGAGTGTTATGAGTGTGTGCATTCTCGGTTCTTGGAGTTCTTAGTGTTACCTGGTTGGGGTCCATCTTACCCTTTTTATAGATGCCCGGAGTCTGTGGGCTTGGGGCGTGATCACTTGTCAGAGCATTAATTGATGGCAGCACAATGGAGCTTACCTCTATATGATGTGTCAAGCTGCAGGCCATGTTCTGTCAGAGTTGGTGGCTGCAGGGCGTGGCCGATCGTTACGACGCTTGCAAGATGTGTCGCCTACATCACCTTTTTGTTGTCCTGCGCAGACAATGATGGGTGATAAAGTTAGTCGTGTGGATCCCAAGGTACAGCCGTTGGGGGGAAGATAATGTTGAATTGAAGCCAACTGTCCCTCATAGAGCATTGATTATAGAGTGCTTGTATGGCATTGTTTACTTGCATGGCACTGTTCACTACCGAGGCCAAGCACTATTCATACCGAGGCCGAAGGGAAGAAGCTGAGCATGTCTAAGGTCGAGGGGGCCAACGTGACAGCCATAAATGCCTCCCAGGTCATTATGACCATCATTAAATACCACAGCCCTTTCACAAGAGAGGGAGGTGCTAGCGCTGGGTCTGGAGCCGAGGTCGAGGGGGCAGCGGCCGGGGCTCCGTTGGTTTCCTTCATTCTCTAATTGCGTTGGATCAGCCATATCACAATTTATTAACTCTAAATAAAATAACTCATCTTGTATTTAAGTGTTTTTTAAATTCTTTAAAGAGCACTTTAATATGTCACATGATCGGAATAGGAAAGAAAAATAGAATAAAGAGGATTAATATAGCAATGCGGTGACATCGATTAGGGGTGCGAATTCTCTTCAAACGGTCCTTAATGTACGAACATAGTATTAGATTAATCTATACTTCACGTGTCGAAAGTGAACTCTTTTGCCTTGTATGCGAAAGGCGAAGGATAACCGTTCTTTCATATTCGAAAGATAAGGGCCACTGTTCTTTCTTTTATTCGGTGTTAATGGTCCAAAAGTTTAAGCCATTAATTTTAATATTTGATAGAATTAATTTTAAGCCATTACTTTGGTATTAGATGGAAATACCAATTGAAAGTTATCCATATAAATAATGGGTATCTCTAACATGTTAGCGGTTTTAAAAAAAGAATCCTAAGTTATCTGCTATGAAAGAAATAAGGTTAAGAGAGAGAAACTAGTTATTTTTGAAAAAGGCTGTCAAAACCTAATCAGATTCTTTATAAGTCTATCTACTATTATGATGAATTCCGCACCAAGCAAGTATTTTATATTCAATTTTATGTAACAAATTATTTATTAAAGATCCTATATGCTTACAAGTGGTATCAGAGCAAGGTTTTAAAATAAATAATTTATTCATATATTATGATTGATTAATTTTTGCATCAAAATGAATTGACGATGAACTTTCAAGTTTTGGTTGGTTGTATTGTTGGCCATTAAAATATTTTTTTTGTTCCGCATAAACCGTACCCTTGTGAGAAAGGAATGGTGAAATTTGGTTTCTACAACCTAGATTCCAAGCTTCAAGGAAACACATAATATTAGTATTATTATTTAGTTATATGACATCAAGATTAAATTAGTTAGTTAGTCATCAAAGTGACCAAACTAGTTTATATTTAGTCATATAATTTATAAAATTTTATAGAATATTATTTTAATCTTAAATATTTATTGATTGTTAGAAATTAAGAATTTACCCAAAGGTTCTATAACTAACAAACCTAAAGGAGGAAATCTAATATTCTCTTATCAAATATTAGGGATATCCAAAGATACTATATATATTTAATAAGGTTTATTAATTACCTTAAAGTTTAAATAGCATTCTAATTATGATAATGATATATATATATATTGTTGTATTTACCAAAGAAAATCTATATATTTTATATTTAATTATCTAAATTTGAGCATTTATATTTTGCGACTGTTTCTCTGCATTCACATGCTTTTGTTGTTACTATCTTTAAAGGTTTAAACTTCTTTGAATGGCGTAAGCAAGTCAATTTTCATTTAGGTGTCTTGGATCTTGACTTGGCATTATTAGAAAAAAAGCCTATTGACATTACTGATACAAGCAGTGAAGTGAGGCAGAGAAGTTAAAACATAAAGCATGTGACAGATCTAATAAATTATATCTTAGTTTCACACGAATAAAAATTGCCAACAACATTAAGTTTACTCTTCTAGAAAGTGTAACTACTAAAGAATATCTTAAGCTTATGAAAGAACTTTTAAGTCACTTGCTGGGATACTAATGGCTGAACTTACGACCATAAAATATAATAGGTCGCGAAGTATGCAGCAACATATCCTTGATATGCAGTAAGACTTAAGACCCTGGGAACGACTGTGGATGACTCATTTCTGGTACAATTCATTATAAGCTCATTACTTCAAAAGTATGGGCATTTTAAATTAACTATAATACTATTATGGATAAGTGGGATGTTAATGAATTGGCCAGTAAGCTTACTCAATAGGAAATGAGATTAAAAGCACAAGGGGTTCATTCAATACATCTAGTGGGTCAAGGAGACGGTAAAGTTATTAAACCAAAATTTAAAAATTTAAGTAAAAAGCATCCACTAAAGTAACACAGGTTACTGGTAATGATAAGAAGGAAAGGAAGAAAGATAAATATCACTTTTGTAAGAAAAAAAAGGATATTATCAGAAAGATTGTCTGAAACGAAAAGCTTGGTTCAAAAAGAAAGGGATTCCTTACAATCTAGAACACAAACTCAAATAAGAACTTCTTGTTCATGGGGAACCGAAAGAAGGCCCCAATTGAAGGCATAGGAACTTATCGTCTTACTTTAGATACTGGACATCACCTGAATCTACTACAAACTCTCTATGTTCCTTCACTTTCTAAAAATTTGATTTATGTTTTAAAACTTGATATTAATGGGTTTAGTTTTAAGATTGAAAAAGGATGTTTTAGTTTATTTAATAAAGATGGTTCCTTTATTGGTTCTGAATTTTTTTATAAGCAAATTTGGATGATTTATATAAATTAAAACTTGATGATAATTTTTCTGCATCCCTGATGTATGTTCATCAAAATATTAAAATTAAACGTAGTATGGCAAATAAAAACTCTGCTTACTTGTGGCATAAACATTTGGGTCATGGAAAGGCTACAAAGATCAGTAAAGAATAAGATTATATCAAACCTAGATTTTACTAATCTTGGTTTATGTATGGATTGCATTAAGAAAAAGCAAACCAAATATAACAAGAAAGAAGCTATAAGAAGTACTCAACTTCTTGAAATTATACACACCGGTATATATGGACCTTTTGATACTCCATCTTTTAATGGGAAAAAGTTTTTTATCATCTTTATAGATGATTTTTCATATTATGGACATGTCTATTTGCTTAAAGAAAAATCTCAAGCTGTAAATGCCCTTGAGGTACTTACTAAAGAGGTTGAAAGGTAACTAGACAGAAAAGTAAAAATAGTAAGATCTGATAGAGGTGGTAAGTATTATGAAAAGTATGATGAATCAGGATAAAATTCAGGTCCATTTGCAAAGTTTCTCAAAAGACATGGTATATGTGCACAGTATACTATGTCAGACATACCTCAATAAAATGGTATGACAGAAAAGCGAAATAGAACATCAATGGATATGGTTAGGAGTATGATAAGTAATTTCTCATTATCAAAATCTTTATGGATATATGCCCTTAGAACTGCAGTATATTTACTGAATAGGATTCCTAGTAAGACAGTTTCTAAAACTTCTTTTAAGTTATGGACTGAAAGAAAACCTAGTTTAAGACACCTGCATGTTTGGGGTTATCCAGCAGAAGCACGAGTGTATAATCCACATGAAAAGAAATTGGAATCTCGAACTGTCAGTGATTACTTTATTGGTTACTCAGAGAAATCCAAAGAATACAGGTTTTATATTCCAAACCATAGTTCTAGAATTATTGAGATAGGCAATGCCAAATTCATTGAGAATGGTGAAGTTAGTGGGAGTGCTGACAAACAGATTGTGGATATCAATGAAGTAAGGGTTAATGTTTCATTACCCATAATGTTTCTGAATCTACAATTATTCCATACATTGTTCCAAAATTGCAAGAACAAAATAACAATGAACAATGCTTGAATGAAGTAGTACCCCATGAAGAGCTTAACCTACGAATAGCTGACAAAAATGAATCATGTGAAATAGCTTTAAGTAAACCCGTAAGGCTACAAAAATTAGCTATTTTGGATGATTATTTGGTTTATTTGCAAGAGTCAGATTTTGATTGTGGCATTGATGAAGATCCTGTTTCATTTTCATAAGCCATTAACAGTGATAAGTCTAATAAATGGATTAATGCTATGAAAGATGAGTTAAAATCAATGGCTGAAAACAATGTCTGGAATCTTATCGAATTGCTAGAAGGTTCTAAACGAGTTGGATGTAAGTGGGTTTTTAAGACCAAACATGACATGAATGGCAATATCGAATGTTTTAAAGCTAGACTTATCGCCAAGGGTTATACTCGAAAGGATGGCATTGATTATAAAGAGACATTTTCACCGGTTTCACAGAAAGATTCATAAAGAATCATTATGGCTTTGGTAGCTTAATATGATTTAGAGTTACATTAAATGAATATGAAAATAGCCTTTCTTAATGGGATATAAATGTAGTGCCCGGTTCAGATAAACTAGACTTGGTTCAGATGAACCAGACTTGGTTCAGATGAACCAGACTTGGTTCAGACGAACCAAGCTTCTGGCTGTTGGGTTCCCCAGACTAACGCTTCGCTCCAGGTGAAGCGCTTAGTCTTCCGAGAACCCCCGTTCTGAAGCACTGCACTGGGATTAAATAGGAAGGAGGATGACTCCTTCCTTCGTGCAGGCGCACTTCTGTCATCAGGTAATCCCCTGGGTAATCTCTTGAGAGAGAGAGAGGGAGACAGAGAGAGATAGAGATAGAGAGATAGAGACAGAGAGAGATAGAGACAGAAAGAGATACTCGGGAGGCAAAGAAGCTATGGAATCAAACCGGTCGTCCCCTTGGTTCAGGCCCGGCGGTGTGCTCGCCGCCTCGCCGGGCCTGAGATCTGGCCGGCGAACCCGCCGGCACCGGGGGTGGTGTCCGGCGGGGTGGTGGCGGAGAGAGAGAAGAGAGAGAAGGCCAATTGGCCTTCTCTCGCGCATTGGCACCGCTGGCTGGTTCGGCCCGGCGGCGTGCTCGCTGCCTCGTCGGGCCCGAGCTTTGGCCTGTCGCCTCCACCGGTGCCGGGCGTGCATCCGGTGGAGGTCCGGCCGGCCAAGGTGGCCGGCCGTGCCGCCGGCACAGTGCCGTGCCGCGCGGGTGAGTGGAAGAAGATGAGAGAAATTAAGGGAGAGTGAGGGATTATGGCGGCCGGCCGCGGCGGCGGCCGGCTCTGGCCCGGACACCGGCGGCCGGCTCTGGCCCGGCCACCGGCGGCCGGCCCACCCTCAATTTGGCCGGCGGCAGCCCCGGCCGTCGGCTAGATTCCCGTCCCCTGTTCGGTGAAACAGGGGATCGGGGGAAAGGGCTGTGATGAACCGGGCCGGCTGGGCTGGCCGGTTCAGGCCTTTTGGGCCGTACGGCATTGAATGTTTGGGCTGGTTTTTGGGCCCGTAACGGCCGGGATTAGCATAATTTTATATGGCTAGAATTTGGGTGAATTCTAGTTTCTTGGGGTATTTTTACTTCCCCAATTGGGTGTGTATAGAGGGAGATATTCGAGCCCGAAGTTGGGCCCGTGAACTAGTCTGGGTAGGGTCTTAAGGGTCATTTTATTAATTAGATTTCAGTGAATTAATTATGTACATTGATCCTGTAGGTGCCCAGACATCTGATTAGTTGGTTCATCATTTGGATTTTGCGTAGGAGGTAAGTAAGACTATTATGCAATTTAATTGTTTAATTAATAAATTGAGTATATACAGTTTGCATGCATTTTTATAAATTAACTGAATTGTCTATGTAGCATGGAACTGTGGATTTCAAATGAACAATTATATGATTATAATGATTGGTATAAATGATTTATTGATGTATATGCCAGAATTGTGATTGCCTGTACGACATGTTTATATTGAGGTGATTATATGCATTTCTTGTACTGTGCAAAACACTGTGAGATATTGTGAGATACAGATGTTAAATAGATTTATGTGTCACCGCGGTTCTCCTTTACTATGGCCCCACACATTGTAGATGTGTTCTGTATGATTTTTATGGCCACACACACTGGAGATGTATTCTGTTATGATATGGCCCCACATATTGTAGACATGTTCTGTATGATTTTTACGGCCTCCCACACTGACGAGTGTGTTCTGTTATGGTACGGCCCACATGTCTTACAATGTGTTCTATATGATTTTTATGGCCACATACATCATAGAGTGTGTTTGTTATGGTATGGCCTCACACATCGTACAATGTGTTCTGTGGATATTAATGGCCACACATCTGGAGGATGTGCTCTGATTGAGGTATTGCAGGGCCGTGGGTCACATAGGAAATCTATAATTACATAAACAGTGAGTTTGCCAGATTGCATATTCTGATGATTATCAAATGTTCAATTTATGTTATGTTGACAATGCATATGTTGATAGCATGTTAAATAATATGATTGTATAATAGGCTTACTTATTGAGTGTAAACTCATTAAACCTTCACCATGTTTTTCAGAGCCTCAGGGTTGATGATGGAGTTGTTGGAGCTTTCAATAAATAAAATAAGAACCATTGCATTGGTGTAATCCTATTATGTTTGTGTGTAGGGCTTGTTGTAGCCCAACTTTATTAGCATGACTTGGATGTAGGGTTTGATACCCAAAACTTATAATTATCATTTGTATTATGGTTGGTTTTCATAATTATTGTCTCATTTGAATCGTATGTGAAGATTTTAAGACGCCTTGCGTGCCCGGCACGCGGCGGGTTGTCACCCTAGCCCAATATTTGGGTCTGGGGCGTGACAGCTTTAGTGGTATCAGAGCCTAGGTTATTGACCTTAGGATCACATATATGATGACACCCTAGGCGAACAAATAGGTTGACATTGAGACAATTATCACTTCATATAAATTTTCAACCTTATGTTTTGGTAGCCTGATATGAAAAGTTTGGTCATGATTCTAATAATAACTAAATTATCAGGAGATAGTAATGGCTCGCACTAGAAGCCAACAAAATGTTGAGGGCTCCCAGGTTGGAAATGTTGGTCAACCAGGAGGACAGGATGCTACTGTAGGTGCTGCCCCTGTCAACCCTGGCGGGGTTGATCATCAGCGACTCCAAACTGAGATGCTTCAAGTTCTTTCAGGTATGGCTCAGTCGATGAGAGACATGCAGCAACAGATTCAGCAAGCTTTACCCTCTCGGTCAGCCACTCCTGCTCCGCATACTCAGCCTACTCCCACTGTTCGCAGAGTCAGCCTACCCCTATTGTTCCGCATACACAGCCTGCTCCCACTATGCCACAGTCTCTATTTGTCCCTCCTGCTCCACAAATTCAGTCCACTGTACCTACTACTCATTTCACACAATTGACCCAGCCTACTCCATCTCAACCCTGGGCAGGGATTGGCCGTAGCTTTGCAGATTTCAAGAAGTTTGCCCCTGCTCCTTTCTCTGGTTCTAGCAACCCTATTGACGCTGAGAGATGGGTGCGAGATATGGAGAAGGCTTCTATGGCCCATGGTAGCCAGGAGTTGGAGCGGATCAGATTTGCTACTTATCTTCTTCAGGGGGAGGCTTATGACTGGTGGCTAGTTGAGGAGCAGCGTCGGGGTGGTCAGGTCATATCTTGGGGAGAGTTTAAGGAGATATTCTTTGACAAGTACTTTCCCAGGAGTGTACAAAGGAGGATGGAATCAGAATTTCTTAAGTTGGAGCAAAGGAATCTCACTGTGGCCCAATATGAAGCTGAGTTCACCAGATTGGCCCGCTTTGCTCCAAGTATTGTGACTAATGAAATGGCCAAGATCACCAGATTTACTGAGGGCTGCGACCCAGACTGATGCAGGCAGTCAATGCATTTGAGCTTCATTCCTATAGTGCTGTGGTGAATAAGGCTTTGGTAATTGAGAGAGATATGAATACAGTTCAGAGGGATTGGGAGCAGCAGAGAAGAAAAAGGGCCTATTGCTGGCCAACCCCCAAACCAGGTCAAGAAGAGAGGTGCACAGCAGGCCCCAGCAGGACAGAGGAATAGAGAGACACGTTGCCTTCGCTGTGGGGGTTTTCACCTTAGGAAGGCCTTGCCGTGGTGTGGCGGGTGCCTGCTACCGCTGCGGGAAGACTGATCACAAAATGGCTACCTGTCCACTTCAGTTGACTCAGCAGCCCTCTTCTAGTCAAGGGTTGTTTCAGCAGCAGCCACCGAGGACCCAGGGTAGAGTCTTCAACCTCACTCAGCAGGATGCTGCCGCTTCAATTCTTAGTGACAGGAATGATTAAAGTTGGCACTGCGTATGCTCAAACACTTATTGACCCGGGTGCCACGCATTCATTTATATCTGACACCTATCTTAGCAAGAACACATCATTGACACCTGAATCTCTTGACCATGAGTTGCTCATTGCCTTTCCAAATGGTGATATTATGAAAGTTGGCACAGTATGCAAGTCCTGCTTGATTATCATTGAGGATATGAGATTATATGCTGATCTTTTTGTCCTTCCATTGAAATTCTTTGATGTTATCCTTGGCATGGATTGGTTAGCCTCCTATCATGCTTCTGTAGACTGTTTCAGGAAGATTGTCAATTTCAAAATTCCAAATCAGTCTGAATTCAGTTTTACTGGGGGTCAGTCACATCTAGCCTCTGTGTTCATTTCAGCGCTACAGGCTGGAAAGTATTTATTAAGTGGTGGTCAGGATTCCTTGCTGTTGTTATGGATCTTCAAAAGGAGGAAGCCAAGTTGGAGGATATCCCTATAGTTAGAGAATTCCCTGATGTCTTTCCGGATGAACTATCGGAATTGCCCCCTGACCGGGAGGTTGAGTTCTCCATTGATTTGATTCCTGGAACTGGACCTATATCCAAGGCCCCTTATCGTATGGCCCCAGCTGAGCTAAAAGAGTTGAAGGACCAATTGCAGGAACTCTTAGATCGGGGATTTATCAGGCCTAGTGCTTCTCCTTGGGGTGCTCCAGTTCTATTTGTTAAGAAGAAGGATGGCAGTCTTCGGCTATGCATTGATTACCGAGAAATCAACAAGGTGACAGTGCGGAACAGATACCCTTTGCCGAGGATTGATGACTTGTTTGATCAACTCCAAGGAGCCCGAGTATTCTCGAAGATTGATCTCAGGTCAGGTTACCATCAGCTTAAAGTCAAGGAGGGAGATGTGCCTAAAACAGCCTTCAGATCTAGATATGGCCATTATGAGTTTTTGGTGATGCCGTTTGGTTTGACCAATGCCCCGGCAGCGTTCATGGACTTGATGAATAGAATCTTTAAGCCATATCTGGATCGGTTTGTGGTGGTCTTCATTGATGATATTTTGATCTATTCTAAGAGTCACAGGGAGCATGAGGATCACTTGAGGATTGTGCTTCAGACTCTTCGGGAGAAGAAGCTTTATGCCAAGCTGCAGAAGTGTGAGTTTTGGTTGGACCAAGTAGCTTTCTTGGGTCACGTAATTTCTGCGGATGGCATTTCTGTGGACCCCAAGAAGATTGAAGCTATTATTAACTGGTGCAGACCTTCCAATGTGGCGGAAGTTAGAAGTTTCTTGGGGCTAGCCGGGTATTACCGTAAATTTGTGGAAGACTTCTCTAGCATTGCTCTACCTCTAACTCGTTTAACCCAGAAGCGAGTGAAGTTTGATTGGACAGAGGAGTGCGAGAAAAGTTTCCAGGAGTTAAAGCAGCGATTAGTGTCAGCTCCCATCCTTGTTCTTCCGTCAGGATCTGAGGGTTTTACACTTTATACTGATGCCTCTCGAAGAGGATTGGGATGCGTTCTGATGCAGAATGGAAAGGTGATAGCCTATGCTTCCAGACAGCTGAAGCCTTATGAGCAGAACTATCCTACTCATGATCTGGAATTAGCTGCGGTGGTCTTTGCTTTGAAGATTTGGCGGCATTATCTCTATGGAGTGTCGTGTGATGTGTATACAGACCATAAGAGTCTAAAATATATCTTCATACAGAAGGAGCTCAATTTGAGGCAGAGGAGGTGGTTGGAACTTCTGAAGGACTATGATCTGAATCTACATTATCATCCAGGGAAGGCTAATGTTGTGGCTGATGCTTTGAGTAGGAAGACCTCTTCTGAGTTAGCTGCATGCTTACCTCCCAGCCTCATATTCTGAAGGACCTCGAGAGGTGGGAGATTGGTCTGAGAGTACAGCAGTCTGATGGACTTGTTGCTGCACTTATTCTTCAGCCGACACTTGTTGACAGAATTAAGTCCTCCCAGATGGAAGATCCAGATCTTCAAAGACTTAAAGTTGCAGTTCAGTCAGGAGATCAGAATGGATTTTATGTAATGGATGATGGATCCCTGAGATTTGAAGGCAGACTCTGTGTACCTAGTAATGAGGAGATGAAAGCCAAGATTTTGAGGGAGGCTCACTACTCTCCCTATACTGTGCATCCTGGTGGTACTAAAATGTATAGAGACTTAAAGGAGAATTTTTGGTGGAAAGGGATGAAGAGGGATATTGCTCAGTTTGTGGCCAAGTGCTTAGTATGTCAGCGGGTGAAGGCCGAGCATCAAAAACCTGCGGGACCTCTTCAATCTTTGATGATTCCTCAGTGGAAATGGGAAAAGATTACTATGGATTTTGTGACTGGTTTGCCCAAAACTCCCAGGAGTAATGATGCAATTTGGGTTATTGTGGACAGACTGACAAAATCAGCCCATTTCTACCTTTCAGAGTTGGAGTCTCGAGTGATAGATTAGCTAACATGTATATTGAGCAGATAGTGAGACTCCATGGCGTTCCTGTCTCTATTGTATCTGATCGGGATACCAGATTTGTATCACAGTTTTGGAAAAGTCTTCATAGAGCCTTGGGGACCAAATTAAACTTCAGTACGGCTTATCATCCCCAGTCTGACGGGCAGTCAGAGAGGACCATACAGATTCTAGAAGATATGTTGCGCGCCTGTGTAATGGACTTAGGTGGGGCTTGGGATAACCACTTATCTTTGGTGGAGTTTGCTTATAACAATAGTTATCAAGCCAGTATCCAGATGGCCCCATTTGAGGCTTTGTACGGTAAGAGGTGCAGAACTCCTTTATGTTGGGATGATGTGGGGGAAAGGAAATTGCTAGGCCCTGAGCTGATCCAGCAGACAGTTGACAAGGTGCATTTGATCAGGGAGCGTCTTCGTACAGCTCAGAGCAGGCAGAAGAGTTATGCTGACATCAGAAGGAGAGAGTTAGAATTCCTGGTTGGGGATCATGTTTTCTTAAGGGTATCACCAACCAAGGATGTGATGAGATTCGGGGTTAGAGGAAAGCTTAGTCCACGATATATTGGATCTTTTGAGATCTTGAACAGAGTTGGGAAGTTGCTTACAGATTAGCACTGCCTCCGATCTTATCAGGTGTTCACAATGTATTCCATGTATCTATGCTGAGGAAATATGTTTCAGACCCCAGTCATGTTATAGCTTATGAGCCTATTCAGTTGAGGAAGGATTTATCATATGATGAACATCCTGTGCGTATGTGGACCGCAAGGATCAGATTCTAAGGCGGCGTACCATCCCGTATGTCAAAGTTCAGTGGAATAATCACACTGAGAGGGAGGCTACTTGGGAGCTGGAGGAAGAGATGAAATCAAAGTATCCACAATTATTTGAAGGTAATTTATCTATCTTAGATTGTTGACTTTTGAGATTTTAGTATACCAATTTCGAGGCTGAAATTTTTATAAGGAAGGGAGGATGTAGTGCCCGGTTCAGATAAACCAGACTTGGTTCAGATGAACCAGACTTGGTTCAGACGAACCAAGCTTCTGGCTGTTGGGTTCCCCAGACTAACGCTTCGCTCCAGGTGAAGCGCTTAGTCTTCCGGGAACCCCCGTTCTGAAGCGCTGCACTGGGATTAAATAGGAAGGAGGATGACTCCTTCCTTCGCGCAGGCGCACTTCTGTCATCAGGTAATCCCCTGGGTAATCTCTTGAGAGAGAGAGAGGGAGACAGAGAGAGATAGAGATAGAGAGATAGAGACAGAGAGAGATAGAGACAGAAAGAGATACTCGGGAGGCAGAGAAGCTATGGAATCAAACCGGTCGTCCCCTTGGTTCAGGCCCGGCGGCATGCTCGCCGCCTCGCTGGGCCTGAGATCTGGCCGGCGAACCCGCCGGCACCGGGGGTGGTGTCCGGCGGGGTGGTGGGGAGAGAGAAGAGAGAGAAGGCCAATTGGCCTTCTCTCGCGTAGTGGCGCCGCTGGCTGGTTCGGGCCTAGCGGCGTGCTCGCCGCCTCGCCGGGCCCGAGCTTTGGCCTGTCACCTCCACCGGCGCCGGGCGTGCGTTCGGTGGAGGTCCGGCCGGCCAAGGTGGCCGGCCGTGCTGCCAGCACAGTGCCGTGCCGTGCGGTGAGTGGAAGAAGATGAGAGAAATTAAGGGAGAGTGAGGGATTATGGCGCGGCGGCCGGCTCTAGCTCGGCCACTGGCGGCCGGCCCGCCCTCAATTTGGCCGGCGGCGGCCCCGGCCGCCGGCTAGATTCCCGTCCCCTGTTCGGTGAAACAGGGGATCGGGTGGAAAGGGCTGTGATGAACCAGCCGGCCGGTTCAGGCCTTTTGGGCCGTGCGGCATTGAATGTTTGGGCTGGTTTTTAGGCCCTGTAACGGATCGGGATTAGTATAATTTTTATATGGCTAGAATTTGGGTGAATTCTAGTTTCTTGGGGTATTTTTACTTCCCCAATTGGGTGTGTATAGAGGGAGATATTTGAGCCCGAAGTTAGGCCCGTGAACTAGTCTGGGTAGGGTCTTAAGGGTCATTTTATTAATTAGATTTCAGTGAATTAATTATGTACATTGATCCTGTAGGTGCCCAGACATCTGATTAGTTGGTTCATCATTTGGATTTTGCATAGGAGGTAAGTAAGACTATTATGCAATTTAATTGTTTAATTAATAAATTGAGTATATACAGTTTGCATGCATTTTTATAAATTAACTGAATTGTCTATGTAGCATGGAACTGTGGATTTCAAATGAACAATTATATGATTATAATGATTGGTATAAATGATTTATTGATGTATATGCCAGAATTGTGATTGCCTGTACGACATGTTATATTGAGGTGATTATATGCATTTTCTTGTACTGTGCAAAACACTGTGAGATATTGTGAGATACAGATGTTAAATAGATTTATGTGTCACCGCGGTTCTCCTTTACTATGGCCCCACACATTGTAGATGTGTTCTGTATGATTTTTATGGCCACACACACTGGAGATGTATTCTGTTATGATATGGCCCCACATATTGTAGACATGTTCTGTATGATTTTTACGGCCTCCACACTGACGAGTGTGTTCTGTTATGGTACGGCCCACATGTCTTACAATGTGTTCTGTATGATTTTTATGGCCACATACATCGTAGAGTGTGTTCTGTTATGGTATGGCCTCACACATCGTACAATGTGTTCTGTGGATATTAATGGCCACACATCTGGAGGATGTGCTCTGATTGAGGTATTGCAGGGCCGTGGGTCACATAGGAAATCTATAATTACATAAATAGTGAGTTTGCCAGATTGCATATTCTGATGATTATCAAATGTTCAATTTATGTTATGTTGACAATTGCATATGTTGATAGCATGTTAAATATAATATGATTGTATGATAGGCTTACTTATTGAGTGTAAACTCATTAAACCTTCACCATGTTTTTCAGAGCCTCAGGGTTGATGATGGAGTTGATGGAGCTTTCAATAAATAAAATAAGAACCATTGCATTGGTGTAATCCTATTATGTTTGTGTGTAGGGCTTGTTGTAGCCCAACTTTATTAGCATGACTTGGATGTAGGGTTTGATACCCAAAACTCATAATTATCATTTGTATTATGGTTGGTTTTCATAATTATTGTCTCATTTGAATCGTATGTGAAGATTTTAAGATGCCTTGCGTGCCGCCGGCACGTGGCGGGTTGTCACCCTAGCCCAATATTGGGTCTGGGGCGTGACAATAAAGGAAAAAAATGTATATGGATCAACCTGAAGGTTTTTCCATGAAAGGAAAGGATCATATGGTGTGTAAACTTAAGAAATCAATATATGGACTTATACAAGCTTCCAGACAATGGTATATTAAGTTCAATGATACTATTACATCTTTTAGTTTTCATGAAAATATCGTTGATCAGTGCATTTACCAAAAGATTTATGAAAATAAGTTTATACTTTTGGTTCTATATGTTGATGATATTTTTCTTGCTGCTAATGATTTAGGCATCTTGTATGAGACAAAAAAATTTTCTCTAAGAATTTTGAGATGAAAGATATGGAAGAGGCATCTTATGTGATTAAAATTTTAATATTCAGAAAGAGATCATATGGATTGTTAGGGTTGTCTCAGAAAGCTTAAATCGAGAAAATTCTTGAGAGATTTAATATGAACAATTGTTCAGCAGGTATTGTCCCAATATAAAAAGGGAATAAATTTAGTCTTATGCAATGTCCAAAGAATGATGTGAAACGTAAGCAAATGAAATCTATTCCATATGCTTCTGCTGTGGATAGCTTGATGTATTTGCAAACTTGCATAAGACTAGATATTAGCTTTGCGGTTGGGATGTTGGGCCAATATCAGAGTAACCCTGGTATTGATCATTAGAAAGCGGCAAAAAAAGTGATTGGATATTTAGACCCTAATTTTATTGGTTATGTTGACAGTAGAAAGTAACATTTGGCTATTTGTTTCTATTGGGAGAAGGGTAATTTCATGAAAAAGTGCCAAACAATCTATTATTGCCTCATCCAATATGGAAGTGGAGTTTATAACATGTTATGAAGCTATAATTTACCATTATGGCTGCGAAACTTTAGTTCAGGGCTTGGGATTGTCGACATCATTACCAAGCCACTAAACATTTATTGTGATAATTATGCTACAGTTTTCTTCTTCAAAATGATAAATATTCCAGAGGTGTTAAACATATAGAATTAAAGAATTAAAGTACTTTACTGTCAAGGAGTTGTGCATTGAATATATTAGAACGGATCACATCCTTTAACTAAAGGTTTACAACCAAAGACCTTTAAAGAACATGTACATAGAATGGGTCTTGATTATATTGAAGATTGATTATAATGCTGTTATAACACTCTTGAGCTCATTAATATTATACGTTTTTTAATTTATTACTTTTCTTGTTCCTTATGCATGTTTTGAAAAAAAAAAAATAATATGTACAATTAAGTGGATATTAAGTTATTTATATATAAATTATGTGACCTATGTTGCTAATACAGTAGTATATAGAATGGAGTATGTAATTTAGATGTATATGACTGCCATAACTCTTATTATATAATTTATTATGTTAAAGTCAATCATGATACAAGCATGACATTATTGAATTTAATTTTGCAAGCCTAATGTTTACACTATTAAATATTAATGTTATATTAACTATCACGTGCAAGGCGAAGAGTCACCTCTTTCACGAAGGGAGATGAAGGCCATCGTTTTTTCTTCTAATCGGTTGCTAATAGTCCGAAGGTTTAAGCCATATTAACATTAAGCCATTAATTCTAGTATTTGATGGAATTAATTTTAAGTCATTAATTTGGTATTTGATGAAAATATTAATTGAAAGTTATCGATATAAATAATTGGTTCTCTCTCCACAAATTTAAAAAAAAGAATTCATCAAGTTATCTGCTATTAAAGAAATAAGGTTAAGAGAGAGAAACTAGTTATTTTTAGAAGAAATGGTCAAAACCCAATCAGTCTTAAGTCTATCTCGTATTAAGTATTTTATATTTAACGTTATGTAATAAATTATTTATTAAAGTACTATATGCTTGCTTACACATAGTTCTTCATTGAAACAACATCGAGATCGGCAAGGGAGTTCGATGTTTTCGACACGAACGATGTTACGGTCGAGGAGGAGAACAAGGTGGGGGAGAGGCAGTATATACGTTGGGTTGTCACCAATAATTAGAATTAACTACTGGTCCTCTATAACACGATGGGCATGCCATCCTGGGAATCAAGCATTCGATCGGTGTTGGGTTTGATGGCACGGTGGGTCTCCAGCCGGGTGATCATGAGGTTGTGGTAGAATCTTGATTCCTGGAGCTCCAGCTCGTTGGCTTTCTTTATATATGTCAGCCATCTTATTCGAGAACACGGAGAGCTTGCTGTCATTAGCCTCCTTGTTCGACCAAAATAATGAGAGTAATTAATATTAATATATAGAAGATAAAGCGCATGCATTGGAAGACGAGAAGTATATTGTATATTTACTGACAACGTCATCGCCGACTCCCAGCTGGCTGCTCTCCTCTCCTACTTCTACGTATTATCTAAAGCTGGAATCGGTCTGGAGTAATTAATAGCCAAATAGGTCCAAATTGGTTTTCTTATCAGGCAATTAATCATTTCTTATATCAAACAGGTTGAAGAATAAATCTGCAAGCAGACACTTGTGCACAAATATTTGTCTATCGTTAGCTTCTCTTTTCACAACCACGATTGGATTACAAGCTCAACTTTCAGACTGTTGGCTCTCTTTGTTCCTGTCACCTCCTCTCAACTCCATGACAGCCACCTAAAACAAGAGCCACCGCCCTGGGGTTGGCATGGTGTTCGAGGTTTGTGACTGGCATGACCCTGGCAGTAACGGCTGGGGGGTTTTACTAAAATACCAATTCCAACAGCCATAAACAGCTGTATTTATAACCACCAATTCAAAAACAAAAAAACCTAATGATTCTAAGATGTCTGAATTCAATAATTTTTGGAAATTTATAACTATCTAAGATGGACAATATTGTACAATGAAAAAGGACAATGTATGCGTTACATGTGACTATAATTTACAATGATGAAATTTAGATGTGGTACAATTTATGAACCGTTTACGTACTTAAGGAAAGACACCAAATTCACTATGATTTGGCATGGATGTACTGCGGACTAATGCTTATTATCATTCTTAATGGATGTTCAAGTGAAGCGGTAAATCAATTTCAATTAAAAAATATGGTATGATTCTTCTCAAATAGTGATTTCTAACAACTTCACCTTAAATTGATTAACTTGAATATCTGCAAAGGTATTTTATAATGCAACTAAAATATAATAGTTAAGCATCACATATTACCAATGAAAATTATTTTTTGAAGACCTTGAAGTAAGAAACCTATCATGGGCCATGTTTAAGAAGAAAAGAATAGTAACTCATATGAATCTATATTAAGTTCGCAAACAGGGTTATATTTAATTATCTTTAAGAATTTGAAAGTCAAGAATGATTAACATCGATGCATAAAGAACTTTTTTCCCTTTTGCCTCTCATCTTATGTCCACAATCAAATAACAATGTTAAAGATCATTTGGAGTTTCAAGGTGATGGGGCCAGTGAACCCCCATAGGCAACAATGATCGCAATAGAGCCGGACCCTCCCAGTCGGCTTCGCCAAGTTGGCCCCGGCCTTCTCAAGGCGGCTCCGGCTCCAAGGCGGCCTCGCCCATCCAAGGTGATCCCGGCCCCAAGGCGGGCCCAGTTTTAAGGTTGCTCGGGTTCTTAGGCGACCCTAGCTCCAAGCCAGCCTCGCCGATCCACGGCGACCCAGCTCCAAGGCGTTTCTAGGTGGCCCCAGCCTCCAAGGCATTCCAAGGCAGCCCCAATCTTCGGAGTCAGCCACAACTTCTCAAGGCGGTCTCAGTCTCCAGACTCAGCCCCAGCCTTCCAAGGTGGCCTCACCCATCCAAGATAGCCCGGCTCCAAGGCGGCCTCACCCATCCAAGGCGGCCCCAACTCAGAGGCGGCCCCAGTCTTCGGAGTCAGCCATGGCATCTCAAAGCAGTCTCAGTCTCCAGACTTGGCCCCAGCCTCTCAAAGCGGCCTCGCCCATCCAAGGCGGCCCCAGCTCCATGGTGGCCCCGGTCTCCGAAGTCAGCCATGGCTTCTCAAGGCGGTCTCAGTCTTCGGACTCGGCCCCAACCTCCCAAGGCGGTCTCGGCGTCGGCCTCTACTTGGCCTCAATGTATGCCTAACCGACCCCAGCGTTGGCCTCATTGACTCCAGCGTCGGCCTCCTCCAACCGACTCCAGCATCGGCCACCTTCTGATCGACCCCAGCGTCGGCCTCCTCCAACCGACCCTAGCATCAGCCTCACCAACTCCAGCGTCAGCCTCAGCAACTGACTCCAGAGCCGGCCCACCAACCAGCTACAGCCACCCGCTACTAACGGGACATGACCTGCAGCTCTAACAAGTCATAAGGAGGCAAGCCCCACTATGCTACCTTTATTATCAATGCTCTGACAAGTGATCAAGCCCCAAGCAAGTCTCAGAGACTCCAAGCTTCAATAAAATAGGTAAGAGGGACCCCTGATCAGGTAACACAATACTTCCAAACGCTCACACAGAGAGCACCTCTCTAAGCCTCTCATTCGAACATCCTCAAACTCATGGTTGTTGCCCAGAGCACTAATTTGAGCGTCGAAGGGTTTCCACCAGAATCCCTGGTCCTCGAACTTTTTTCAAGCTCCCGAACGAGTGAAGCTCGTAGGAAGATCCCGGGCTCGCTGAAGAAAGCGGTCGGATGTTCACAGACGTTCAAAGAGAGTGATCTGGCTACAATAAATTGTCGTACCAGGAAGGAGGGGCAGAGCACGGATCATCAGCGATGCTAGCTTACAGATCTTCATCCCTCTTAGATCAAAATGATGGATCAAAAAGATGGTGATGACAAGAACCCAAGCAGCTTCCTAGTTATGCTGGGGGGACACCCTTAACGAGCTGAGCAATAGAATGCTAGCCACTCTACTCCATCATCATCATCATCTCAGTCCACTCAGGTGGATCAGCTCGCCACCCTCACCCTGCAAATCTAAGCATTGATATTAGTGGTTCATAAGCTGCTAGAGCGATACTCTATGACTATACGGTAGCAAACAAGAGCTTTGGCTCCCCCTCTAGTTGCTGCTCAGGCCAACCATCTTTCATTCTATGGGAGATCTTTCTAGCAAGAAACTCACCACCATCAAGCTCACCAACAAGAGCATCTACAAGCTCATCAGCAAGAGCAACAAGAGCATCTACAAGCTCATTAGTAAGAGCAAGATCAAGCTCATCAATAAGAGCACCATCAAGCTCACCAACAAACATCACAATCATGAAGCCCATCAAGTGAGGACACTGGCACCTTCCCTCCAATCAACGTGACTCCCTGAGGGGTAGGTCGCCAACATGCTAAGGTATTCAAATCAACAAAAGAAGACAAACTCTTCCAAAGGCATTTCATAAAGGAGCTCCAGGCCATCCAAGAAAATTGACAAAATCAACTCCTCAATAACCCTCCGAGGTTCAAAAGGCTCTTGAGCTTGGTTCCAGCGACTCTTGGGTCACCCTTTGGGGTTCAAAAGGCTCCCGAGCTTGGTCCCAGCGACTCTCAAATCATCCTTTGGGGTTCAAAAGGCTCTCGAGCTTGGTCCCAATGACTCTCGGATCATCCTCTGGGGTTCAACTAGCTCCCGAGCATGGTCCCAGCACCCTCGGGTTACCCTTCAGGAATTAAAAGGCTCTCAACGGCCTCAACTTTGCCTCAACAGCTTCATCTCAGCCTCAACGGCTTCATCACAGCCTTAATAGCTTCATTTCTGCCTCAATGGCTCAATTCTATCTTAGTGGCCAACGACCAACCCAATAAGGCCTAACTCAAATTATACACCTTCAATAGGTTGCTAGCCACTCTCAGCCAGCCAAGAAGATAAAATCAACTCATAGTTGGGAGAGACCAACTCTCCAGCTCACAGCTGACTGTGCTGGCCACTCCCAGCCAGCTAAGAAGACAAGTTCATCTCATAGCTGGAAGAAACCAACTCCCCAGCTCACAGCTGACGATGCTGGTCATTCTCAGCCAGCCAAAGAGACCAGGTACTCCAAAATCGAAAAAATTATTTTTGCACTAATAGTGTCTGCTCAGCATTTTAGCCCCTACTTCCAAGCTCATCCGATCGTGGTGCTAAAGGACCTCGATAGCCTAGGTGGCTTCGGGCACCCCTTGGGCCGGCGTGAGGCAACCCCCAAGGTAGTTTCAAAAGGCTTTTGACAGCCTAGGTGGCTCTCGGGTCACCCATCGGGCCCATGAAGAAACTCACGAGGTGGTTTCAAAAGGATCCTGATAGCCCAGGCAGCTTCGGATCACCACTCGAGTTGGCTGAAGAAACCCCCAAGATAGTTATGAAGAAAAAGGATCCTGATGGCCTAGGCAGCTCTTGGGTCACCCCTCGGGCCGGTGCGAAAAAAATCCTGAGGCAGTTCCAAAAGGCTTCCGACGGCCTAGGTGGCTCTCGTGTTACCACTCGGGCCAGCGTGAAGAAACCCTCGAGGCAGTTCCAGAAGGACCTCGACAACCCAGACATCTTTGGGTCACCACTCAGGACGGCCAAGGAAACCCCCAAGGCAGTTCCAAAGAAAGGGCTTTCAAGCCTCTAATCGGCATTGACATCGAACACGATGCAAAGAAAAATGACAAAGTCAGGAGAGACCAATTCCCTAGCTCACAATTGATGCTGCTTGCCACTCTTAGCCAACCAATTAGAAGACCTAACCAGCTTACAGCTGGAAGAGGTCAATTTCCAACTCATAGTTGATGGGCATCCACTTTCAGACCCTGCATCGGGAGAGGATTACTGGCTACCCTCAGCCAGTCAAAGGTAATCAACTTACCTCTAATGTTACTTAAAGTTTTTGAGCAGCAAATGCATAGCTCTAGAGAGAATGCAGATGCCCACACAAGGCAGACAAAAATTATCCAAAGTAATGCAAAAGAAATGATCCCTCCAGAAGGAATCCAAGACAAAGCTAGCATAAAAAGATAAGTGCAAAGATAAAGAATTCTACAATTTTTTCGCTTGGCGGATGCAAAGCATGCGGTCGCACAAGCTCAGAAGTGTGGGGAGTATCTAATGGGGCCAATGAACCTTCATAGGCAACAGTGATCGCAATTAGGTCGGACCCTCCCAGTCAGCCTCGCTAAGTCGGCCCCGGCCTTCCCAAGGTGGCTCCGGCTCCAAGGCGGCCTTAAGGCAGCCCCGGCTCCAAGGCTACCCCAGCCTCCAAGGTGGTCCCAGTCTTCGGAGTCAGCCATGAATTCTAAAGGTGGTCTCGATCTTCAAACTCGGCCCCAGCCTCCCAAGGCGGCCTTGCCCATCCATGGCAGCCCCAGCTCCAAGATGGCCTTGCCCATCCAAGGCGGCCCCAGCTCTAAAGCGGCCCCAGCTCCTAGGCAGCCCCAACCTTCAAGGCGTTCCAAGGCGGCCCTAGTCTTCGGAGTCAGCCACAGCTTCTTAAGGCGGTCTCAGTCTTCGAACTCAATCCCAGCCTCCCAAGGCAGCCTTGGCCTCGGCGTCGGCCTCTACCTGGCCTCAATGTTTGCCTAACCGACCCCAGCATCGTCCTCATCGACTCCAGCATCGGCCTCCTCCAATCGACTCCAACGTCGGTCACCTTCTGACCGACCCCAGCGTTGGCCTCCTCCAACCGACCCCAGCGTTGGCCTTATGATCAATGAGTTAGAGATGGAAGGATGGGTTGAACCAACCTATATAATAGAGAGGCTAAAGTACGTGTGGGTTTTTTCATGGTTCATGCACGAAATTGGCATCCTTGATGCATCGGGCAAGATCGAGAGCTTAAGCTCGGAAGCCAATCTACACTTTCAGAGATTCGGATGGCATTTCTTCAAACCATACGAAGAAATCGATTTGGATAACTTGTTGCCTCGTAAGTAAATGATCGCATTACAACTTTTGGCTTGTTCATCATTTAATATATTTCATCATTTTTTTTTCCTTTCTAAATAGGCTAGCTTGACACATTAAGAGGAGAGACTGGATAGAGTAAGTTCTCAGTTCTCTATAAATGTTTCTTTTCATTGTTACTATGTCATATGGACACAAACATATATGCAAATTCTATACCCAAATTATCATCCAACCTAAATTTAATCAATCTAGATTATAAAAAAATAGATAAGTCAATGTCAATTTTGTCGACTGTGAATAAGGGAGGCTGGCTTTCCAATTTATTAAGAGAATTTAATTACAAGGAAGAGCTGGGAATACGGCAGTCTGTAATGGTTTCAACTTGTAAATGAATTTCAGTCATTAGACATGCATCAATCAGTAAACAACACAAACACACCCCAGATCTGCTGAAGTTATATATAATTTGTTTGCAAGTTTCTTTTTTTACAAAAAAATAAATATGCCGACAAGTTTCAAGAAGGGTTGGGTTGTAGAGGACCCATTGCAATTTTTGTTTAAACTCTTCAAGCATACCATATATAAACTCTCTCTAGCATTTCTATTATTTCTAGGATTGCCTTTCTATTCTGGTATATTCTACTTTAATTAGTGAAATTCTTTATTTATTGTAAAATTATTACTTGACTTTATGAAATATTATTCCTTTGATAAGTTTCAGGGACAAATTTCAAATCTATCCTCAATTCATTTCGGTCAGGCCTAGTTGAGACACAAAACTGAGTATCCTAGATTAAAAGGCTCCCCTCATTATGTCTGAAATTACACTACAATTAACTGATCACATTCGTGCTTTCAGTTGCATTACATATGAAATCAGTCCTGCAGGATATATATATATATTAGCATGAGTAGAGAATTATGCCATAGTTAAAAGATGGTTTAATGAAATCTCTTTCTGTATTATTTATTTTTAAAGCTTAATTCCAGTATGATTTTCTCAATAACATTGGACTTGTCAGATTATGAATTCTCATATCGGCTTAATTTGCAGATTTGACTCAAGCTTCTAGATGCAACTCAGATTAGATTGAAAAGTAGTCATTTTTGTATAATTTATCTAATTAGTGATATAGATATAGTAGCTATATATCTAGAAGAAAGAGCAAAAGTATAGAGGACATGAGTTTGTACTAGCCTTCATAAAAATTTGACATAACCTTGTCCAGTGTGTTTTCTGCATCCAAATTAAAGGTTCATTATTTTTCACTTTCAAAAGATCTATCTTCATTGAAAATATTATTTAAGATGTTCCTGAGTGAGCACTGCATATACTAAGAAGTGGTGCATTTGAATTCATAAAATAAGAAAACTGGTCGATTGTCATAGGAATCACTTGCTATCAAATGGGAAGTAACATTGGCATGTATCTAGCAACTCATGATCATATATGGAAGTGGTCACTTGCTATTAACACATAATGTGAAATCATAGTTCACTTCCGGCCTATAATTTCTAGTTTATTGCTACATGTTCTATTTTCATGGGTAATTTGGCATGATAAAATGTTGGCAGCAATTGGACAGAACAACAACAAAAATAATACAAGAAGAATGTGCGAAATGATGCAAGTGCACTACGGTATCTTCAACAAGGGGTAAGCAAAGCAATCTTTTCTCGTATATTTGGTGCAAAAAAAGCTAAAGAAGCTTAGAATATTTTGAAAAATGGTTTTCAAGAAAATGAAAAAGTTACTTCTTTAAAACTACAATCATTTTGGAGGAATTTTGATAACATTACAATGAAAGAAGATGGAAATATGCAATGTTTTTCTTACTAAAATATTAAAAATTGTGAATTAAATTAGAAGCCTTAAAGATATTATAGAAGAAAGAAAAATTATTCTGAAGGCTCTTAGGAGCCTTCCAACAAAATTTGATCATGTTGTTGCTACAATAGAAAAATTCAAGGATTTATCTACTTATATTTTTTATGAACTAATGAGTTCAAGTGCATGATGAAAGATTGAATCATTCTTACAATCAGCCTCTTGATCAAGTTTTTCATGCCAAAGCTAACATATTTGAAAAAAAGAACTCAAATATCCAAAACAAAGGAGGATCTTCTCAAAAGAGAGGAATGTGAAAAAATAAAATAAAAGCAAAAAAGAAGATGCACAGTGACAATCTGAAGTCTCTCACTCTCAATGTTGCATTTGCAAGAAGACCAACCATAAGAGCAAGGATTGCCGATTCAAATGTAAGAGATGCAAAATTTTCAATCATTCTTACAATAATTGTTGGTACAAAGACACTAATGTAAAAGAAGAAGCAAGGTTCACCAAGGAGGAATCATATCAGCTATTTTCTTGTATAAACATCCAACATGAATCTCAATATACATAGTTTTAGACAACGGTTGTAGCAGTCATGACCGGGAACCAGAAGATGTTTGTTGAACTTAACCCAAATTTTAGTTCAATGGTGAAATTGGGAGATGAAAATATTCAAAAGTTAAAGGTAAAGGCATCATAGATGTCAACTCAAAGGGAGGTAACAAACAATTTATAAGTGATGTTCTTTATGTTCCTAAATTGACTTAGAATTTGTTGAGTGTTGGACAACTTTTGCAAAATAGATATTCTTGTTCCTTTGATAATGATAAGTGTATAATTATGGAAAAGAAGATAAACTCTCAAATTGCTACTATTCAAATGAACTCAAACCGAGTTTTTTCACTTATCATGCCTCTACAAGAAAATATGGCTCTCAAATGAAACTTTGGATGACTCACACTTATAGCACTTAAGGTATGATCATCTTAATTTCAATGGACTTCACCTACTCAAGCAAAAGAATATGGTAGTTGGGCTTACCTCCATTCAAAGATCAAATCATATTTGTGAAGGCTGCATTTATGGGAAAATGCATAAACTTTCTTTTCCTAAAACTTCTTGGAGAGCTAATTCTCCTCTTGAATTGGTGCATGCTGATATCTGTGGACCAACAAGAACTCCTTCATTTGATGATAAAAGATATTTCATTCATTTTATAGATGATTATACTAGAATAATGTGGTTGTATTTCTTTCAAGAAAAATCAGATGCATTTTCTATCTTCCTTCATTTTAAAGCTCTTGTAGAAAGACAAAGTGCCCACAAACTCAACACTGAGAACTAATCGAGGAGGTGAATTCATCTACATACCATTTATGAAGTATTGCAAAAAAGAAGGCATTCAAAGGCAACTCACAGTTCGAAGAATGCCACAGCAAAATGGCATCGCGAAAGAAAGAATCGAACAATTATGTAGATGGCTAGAAGCATGATGAGAGGCGAAGGGCTTCCTAACAAATTTTGGGCTGAAGCAGTACACACAGCTATCTATATTCTCAATTGGTCACCTACAAAAGTAGTGCTCAAAAAGACTCCATTTAAAGCTTGGTACAAAAAGAAACCAGTGGTCAATCACTTGAAGGTATTTGGCTGTATTGCTTACTCCCATATTTCTATTCCCATCAAAGACAAATTTGATGAAAAAGGAGAAAAGCTAATTTTTATTGGCTATAGTAATGAATCAAAGGGCTATTGCTTGTTAAATCCTTACACTAACAAGTTGATTATTTCAAGAGATGTTATTTTTGATGAAGCTACAACTTGGAGTTAGGATGAAAGTACTTTTCATTCATCATTTATGTATGAATTCTTGGAGTCTACATCAAGCCAAGATCAACAATCACAACAAGCTCCACAAATTCCTACTTCTATACCAAGTCCAACAAGGTCACCAAATCCAATCTCTTCAATACAAGCAACGATGGATTCAAATTCATTACCAAGGAAGACTCATTCATTAAGAGAAGTATATGAATCATGTGAAGTTGCATTCTTTGCATGTGAACCACAAAGATTTGAAGAAGCCATCAAAGAAAAAGTGTGGCAAAAGGCCATGCATGAAGAGATGATACAATTAAGAAGAATAAAACTTGGGATCTTGTAAAATTAAAATAAAAGTGTGATTGGTTTGAAATGGGTTTACAAAATAAAGTTCAATGAAGATGGATTCATCCAAAAGCACAAGGCAAGACTTGTAGCAAAGGGCTACTCTCAGCAACCAGGTATCGACTTTAATGAAACCTTTGCACCAGTTGTTAGAATGGAGAAAATTTGAATTGTTCTTGCTCTTGCTGCCCAATTGAAGCTATATATATTTTAGCTTGATGTCAAATCAGCATTTCTCAATGAAGAGCTTGAAGAAGAAGTTTATGTTGAGCAACCAAAAGGCTATAAAGTCAAAGATAAAAAAGATATGGTCTACCGATCGCGGAAAGCTCTCTATGGACTAAAGCAAGCTTCTCAAGCATGGAACAACAAAATTAATGGTTATTTTTGCAAAAATGGATTTCAAAGAAGCACAAGCGAACCTTCTCTTTATGTGAAGAAGGAAGGTATGAATGATATTCTTATACTTTATCTATATGTTGATGATCTTATTTATATGGGTACTAATCTGAAAATGGTGAAAGATTTTAAGCTCAAGATGATGAAAGAATTTGAGATGACTTTAGGGCTCATGAAACATTTTCTTGGAATTCAAGTTAAACAATTTAGGAAAGAAAATTTTTATCTCTCAAGAAAAATACACTGAAGACATCTTGAAGAAATTTTAGATGGATAAGTGCAAATCAGCACCAACTCCTATGGCTTTAAATGAGAAGTTGAAGCTTGATGATGGTGCAAAAAAAGTGGGTGCAAAGGAATTTAGAAGTCTAGTAGGATCTTTGATTTATCTCACTAACACTAAACTTGATATAATGCACTCTGTTTTTTATGTCTCTAGATTTATGAATGAACCAAGTAAGCTACATTTAGCTGCAGCAAAAAGAATTTTAAAATACTTGCAAGGAACCAAGAAAAATTGTATTAAATATGTCAAAGAAGAAAAGAATTCCTTGATTGGCTTTACTGATAGTGATTGGGCTGGATCCTTAAATGATCGAAAAAGTATATCAGGATAGTTATTCTATCTTGGTACAAAGGTAGTGTCTCGAAGCTCAAAGAAATGGAAAACAATATCTTTATCTTCAACTGAAGCAGAATATAATGCTGCTACTAATGCTACTTGTGAAGCTATTTGGCTAAGGAGAACTTATTTGATTTGAAACAAAAACAAGAACAACCAACTACAATATATTGTGACAACATGTCAGCTATTGCAATGACTAAAAATCCTGTTTGTCATGCTAGGTCCAAGCACATTGAGCTTATGTACCATTTTATAAAAGACATGATGAACAAAGGAGAAATCTATTTAGAGTTCATCAATATAAGAGAGTAACATGCAGATTTTCTTACCAAAGCTATTACAAGTGAGAAGTTTGAAAAGTTCAAGAAGCAATTGAAGATTGCAAATGGATTTTGTATGCTTGCTTTGGAAGTCTAATTGATATGCACATTGGGCCGCTTTCCTTCAGATATTTCCTTAGCTTGTGTATGCTTCCTAGAATTACAAATTAAAAGGGGGTGTTAAAAAGTAATTTGCACTTCCAAAAATATTTCTAGAAAGATGAAAGGACTGCTATAATTGATGACGCCAAGTCACCTTCTTCAAGTGTCGGGGAAGACGGACGTCCTTCTCTCCGGACCCCTGCAAGAAAAGTCCCCGGAGACCGGATGCTCCAGTGGGGACCCTCCGACACTCAAGTTAGTTACTTGGGATCAGACAAGAACTGCTCAGCAGAATGGAGCTGAGACAGTTAGGGTTTTGCTAGTGGGAAGAAAGCTAGAAAACCAGAGTTCGAATCCCTACTTACAGCGCGGGTGCATATTTTTATACCTGTCCAAATGTCCCATCTTTCTTTTCCAAAAGATTGCTATCATACCATCACTGTGCGCACCGGAGGCATCCCGCGTTACCTGTCAATATGGCTTTACAGGTGTCTAGCAGCCGTGGTTGTATTTGGTGCACGTCGTTGCTTGACATGACCGCGCACAGTTGCAAGTGGTAGTAAATCGTACTCCGTAATGGGGCATAGTCATGCACAGGGACATATGCAATGCACCATACGCCGTTATGAGACATGGCCGCAAGTAGCCACGGATGCACGGCGAGCCATGTGGGTGCACCAGGTGGCCCGGAGTTGTCGTTTGGTTCGAAGGTTGGTTTACTTGCTGGATGTTGGTGATGCCTACGCACCCCGAGACTGGAGGGGGTCTCGAGGTGGAGATATAGTGACCTCACCCCGAGATCGAAGGGGGTCTTAGGGGTGGGAAGATGCTGGTACACCCTGAGACCGGAGGGGGGTCTCGGGGGTGAGATATGGTGACCTCACCCCAAGACCGGAGGGGGGTCTCGGGGTTGAGATGCGGTGACCTCACCCCGAGACCGGAGGGGGTCTCGGGGGTGAGATAGTGCTGGTGCACCCCGAGACCGGAGGGGGGTCTCGGGGTCGAGATATGGTGACCTCACCCCGAGACTGAAGGGGGGTCTCGGGGTTAAGATGCAGTGACCTCACCCCGAAACCAGAGGGGGTCTCGGGGGTGAGACGGTGTTAGTGCACCCTGAGACCGGAGGGGGATCTCGGGGTCGAGATATGGTGACCTCACCCCGAGACCGGAAAGGGTCTCGGGGGTGAGATGATGCTTGTGCACCCCGAGACCGAAGGAGGGTCTCGGGGTCAGATATGATGACCTCACCCCGAGACCGGAGGGGGTCTCGGGGGTGAGATGATGCTTGTGCACTCCGAGACCGTAGGAGGGTCTTGGGATCGAGATATGATGACCTCACCCCAAGACCGAGGGGGTCTTGGGGGTGAGATGATGCTTGTGCACCCCAAGACCGAAGGAGGGTCTTGGAGTCGAGATATGATGACCTCACCCCGAGACCGAAGGGGGTCTCGGGGGTGAGATGGTGCTGGTGCACCCCGAGACTGGAGGGAGGTCTTGGGGTCGAGATATGGTGACCTCACCCCGAGACCGGAGGGGGTCTCGGGGGTGAGATGATGTTGGTGCACCCCGAGATTGGAGGGGGGTCTCGGGGTCGAGATATGGTGAGCTCACCCCAAGACCGGAGGAGGTCTCGGGGGTGAGATGGTGCTGGTGTACCCCGAGACTGGAGGGGGGTCTTGGGGTCGAGATATGGGAGTCTCCGTTAGCTGCTGTTACCTTTTATTCTAATGGCGCTGGATCAGCCACATCAGATGCCCCCTCACTCCTGAGGTGAAGCGGGCCCCACTGATAAGGTGAAAGGGGTGCTACCTCCCATGTGGCTGATCCTCGTCCACATCTCTAAGCGGACGACATGGGAATGTGAAAAGGCGGCCGCTTCCGTACATGGAGCCTGCCACGATTGACCTCGAGGCGAGGTTAACTCTTCGAAGTCCACGTGGAAAGCTGCATCATCATTACCTCTCATAGCGGCAACGTCAGCGGAGTCCCATCATCGGCCGGAGGCATACCGTATCACGAGCTGGGCAACCATCGAGGCAAACCAGCCTATGGTGGGGGTCCATGTGGCTGACGAGACGAGGCAAGACAATTTGAAAACCCAATAAAATTCGAATGGGGGGTTGAATCTGGCCACACCACTGCTGCCATCGTCATCTTCCTCTGAGCCCGCGTTTTGGTCTCCCCTGCAACCCGAGAACCTACGCTTAGCTTTCCTTCCCTCAGGTCAGTTCTTTGTCCATTCTAGACTCCTTCATCCCTTCTTCTACCCATGAGTTCTCCATCTTAGACCTTGGAGGATGATTCGGAGAATCGTTCTCCCTCTGAGAGGCACTGTGCTTCTCCTGTACCTTCCCCTCTCCTCTACTTGAGTGGTCCACTGATTCAGAGGATCACGTCCCCCTGGCCCGGCGACGGGTCGCTGGTGGAGCCCCATCGAGGAGCCGCCGATCAGAGGCCGGCACCTCCTCGAGGGTGGAGGGGTCCCCGGAGGGGACCGCCTCCATGGTAACATGTCTAGATTTAGCAAAAATCCGGGCCCATTACCAGATTCCCCAGGACGTCGAGCTTTTCCTGCCGACTCCCGATGATAGGGTCATCTCCTCCCGACCCGGCCGGGTGGCCCTTTATGAGATTTGCCTGAAGGCGGGTCTCCGTCCACCCTTTCCTCCTTTCTTCATCAACCTTCTTGACTACTACTCCTTGACTCCCTCCTAACTGGTCCCAAATTCCTATCGGGTCATTAGCGCCTTTGTTATTCTCTATCATCGTCTTGGCATCACCCTCCGAATCTCTCTTTTCCGATCTTTTTATATCCTTCAGTCCCAGAAGGGTTGGTGGCTGTTCCAGCCCCGACCCAATCAGGTCCTTAAGCTTTTTCTTCCTTCTTCGATCAAGGGATGGAAATCCTGGTTCTTTTTTGCTGGCCTAGACCAAGTCAGGCCCCGGTGGGGAGACCCCGACCTTCGAGGCAACACGAACTCCACCGTCCACCCTGGAGATCAGGAAGTGTTGGGTCAATTGTTAGCTGTCGAGATCCCTCGGTACACCTTGCTTTTGACGAAGATAACCTCCAGTTGACGGGTCTTATCTCCCACCGGGGTAAGCCATTTCCACACTTAGCCAAAATTTTGCTTGCTTTTCCTCCCTTTTTTTTAAACTTTGACCAATATCGTGCGGCCATGAAGATACCAACATAGAAACTCCAGAAGGCCGTCTCAAAGAAGAGGGCCCGGGAGGGGCCGAGTGAAGGCCAACAAGCTCCAGCCCCAAAACGCCCGACAGCTCGGGTTCCCCGACCACCGGCACCACAAGACCCCCTGGCTGCTTCAGAAATCAACCTCACAGTCGATACCCTGCCAGAGATGGCGGCGGCCGTGGGGGTCCCAATAGAGGAGCCAGCTACAGAGGAGCCGACAGTGGCGGAGGAGCCATAGTGGTGGAAGAGCTCCCTGCCCCTAGCGGACTGACCCCACCCGAGGTAGTCAGGGAATGGGGTGAGGGGCCATCAGGGAGAGCAAGCCCACCCCTGAGAGGATGCCTAGGAGCAGCCCGCGTGCCGAGCCGGAGGAGGCTTAGGTGGCCGAACGGAGCAGGGCCAAACCAGGGCCACCCCGGGACTCCATATTGAATGATGGTTGCTGGGCTGAACGGGTCCTTTCTCTAGTTTTCATGCCCGAAGTCCTGGAAGAGCTCAGCCACCTGAAGGCGAGTACATTCTTCTGGGAATTCTACGCGGCCCTTGTTGGGTAAGCGGTCTTTTCACCCTTTGCCTTTATATTTCCCTTTTTTTTACTAACCTTGAACTTTCATGCAGCTTGCACATTCCCTAAGGGCAGCGAGGGAGGCAATCCATGGTAGGAAGGCCCTTTGTGCGAAGTACAGAAGGAGGCCGAAGATGCCCAGCACCGCACGGAGGTGGCCGAGGAGGCGCTGGAGTCGACCAGAAGCACCTGGGCCAGTGAAACAAGGGCCGCCGAGAGCAGAGTGGAGGCTGATGCCAACCACCTGCGGGCGGTGCTCCACCAAATAACGGAGGCTGAAAATGCCATGATGGCTAGAGACCTGCATATCTCTGAGCTGACCTTGGCCATCCAGGAGATCAAGGGTCGAGTGGTCGCGGCTGAGGAGAGAGTAGGGTCCGCGGAGGAAAAGGCAGCGGCAGCGGAGGAAAAGGCAAGGGACGCAGAGGAAAAGGCAAGGGACACGGAGGAGGAGGCATGGATAGTAAAGGAAAAAGCAAACCAAGATGGGGAGGAGGTGAGTCGCGCCCAAGAGGCCGAGAGGGCTGCAGTGGCAGCCCTCGCTGCGGAGGAAAGAGCTCGGACCGTTGAGGTGGAAGCTGCCATCGTGGCCAGAACTGCCGAAATTATAGAAGAGTACAAAGCGTCCAGCGCTTTACAGATGATGTGGCAGAAGCCTCAGCGGCGGTGTTCCTTTAGGGGTTCCAGCACGGGAAGGAGAAAATTGCCAGGGACTTGAACATTCCTCAAGCCCTGGAAGTTGAACCAGATCACTTCTCGAATTTGGTCCCTTCTGACAATGAGCCCGCGCCAGCTGAACCGTGAGCCTCCTTGTATTTTTATTTTTGCAAGTCCGACGACGTTGGCATTTTGTAATCCCTTCAAATTAATGAAATACCTTTTTTCTTCAAGATAAATTATCTATTTGCGACTCTTATCGCAAACTCATTGGCTGACAACACGCGGCCCCTTGGTTCCATTAGTACCAGGGGATAACTCTCAACTCACGCGAGCTATCCCATCTTAGCCATCTAGGACCGAAACTCGGGGCTAGAAAGGATAGGTTTCTTGGAGTTGAAGTGCCGATTGTTGGAGGTTGAGGTAGACGGGTTCCTCAGGACCAACGGTGCACCGCTCTGCCAGGGATATGTCGGGCCTTGCGCCAGGTAGCCACATGGCTTTAGGTGCCGACGGGTGTCGGGCTTCATGCCTGGCTGGCCCAGGGCTTTAGGTGCCGATGGGTATTGGGCTTGATGCCTGGCTAGCCCTGGGCTTTATGTACCGATGGATGTCGAGCTTGATGCCTGGCTGGCCCTGGGCTTTAGGTGCCAACGGGTGTCATGCTTGATGCCTAGCTGGTGCAGGGCTTTAGGTGCCGACGGGTGTCGGGCTTTATGCCTGGCTGACCCAGGGCTTTAGGTGCCGATGGGTGTCGGGCTTCATGCCTGGCTGGCCAAGGGCTTTAGGTGTCGATGGGTGTTGGGTTTATGCCTGGATGGCCCAGGGCTTTAGGTGCCGACGGGTGTCGGGTTTTATGCCTGGATGGCCCAGGGCTTTAGGTGCTGACGGGTGTCGGGCTTCATGCCCGGCTGGTGCAGGGCTTTAGGTGCCGATGGGTGTCGGGCTTCAAGCCTGGCTGGTGCAGGGCTTTAGGTATCAATGGGTGTCGGGCTTCATGCATGGCTGGCCCAGGGCTTTAGGTACCGATGTGTGTAGGGCTTTATGCCTGGCTAGCCCAGGGCTTTAGGTACCGATGGGTGTCGGGCTTCATGCTGGCTGGTGCAGGGCTTTAGGTACCGACGGGTGTCGAGCTTCATGCCTGGCTGGCCCAGGCTTTAGGTGCCGATGGGTATCGGGCTTTATGCCTGGCTGGCCTAGGTCTTTAGGTGCCGATGGGTATCGGGCTTCATGTCTGGCTGGTGCAGGGCTTTAGGTGCCGATGGGTGTCGGGCTTCATGCCTGGCTGGCCTAGGGCTTTAGGTGCCGATGGGTGTCGGGCTAGATGCCTGGTTGGCCCAGGGCTTTACGTGCCGATGGGTGTCGGGCTTTATGCCTGGCTGGCCCAAGGCTTTAAGTACCGACGGATGTCAGGCTTCATGCCTGGCTAGCCCAGGGCTTTAGGTGCCGACGGGTGTCGGGCTTCATGCCTGGCTGGCCCAGGGCTTTAGGTGCCGATGGGTGTCGGGCTTTATGCCTGGCTGGCCCAGGGCTTTAGGTGCCAACGGGTGCTGGGCTTCATGCCTGGCTGGCCCAGGGCTTTAGGTACCGATAGGTGTCGTGTTTTATGCCTAGCTGGCCCAGGGCTTTAGGTGTCGATGGGTGTCGGGCTTCATGCCTGGCTGGTGCAGGGCTTTAGGTGCCGACGGGTGTCGGGCTTCATGCCTGGCTGGCCCAGGGCTATAGGTGCCGACAAGTGTCGGGCTTTATGCCTGGCTGGCCCAGGGCTTTAGGTGCTGACGGGTGTCGGGCTTCATGCCTGGCTAGTGCATGGCTTTAGGTGCCGACGGATGTTGGGCTTCATGCCTGGCTAGCCCAGGGCTTTAGGTGCCAACGGGTGTCGAGCTTTTTGCCTGGCTGGCCCAGGGCTTTAGGTGCCGATGGGTGTTGGACTTCATGCCTGGCTGGTGCAGGGCTTTAGGGCTTCATGCCTGGCTGGCCTAGGGCTTTAGGTGCTGACGGGTGTGGGGCTTTATGCCTGGTTGGCCCAGGACTTTTGGTGCCGATGGGTGTCGGGATTCATGCCTGGCTGGACTAGGGCTTTATGTGCCGACGGGTGTCAGGCATGAAGCCTAGCTGGCCCAGGGATTTAGGTGCCGACGGGTGTCGGGCTTTATGCCTGGCTGGCCCAGGATTTTAGGTGCCGACGGGTGTCGGGCTTCATGCCTGGCTGGCCCAGGGCTTTAGGTGCCGGTGAGTGTCGGGTTTTATGCCTGGCTATCCCAGGGCTTTAGGAACCGATGGGTGTCAGGCTTCATGCCTGGCTGGCCCAGGGCTTTAGGTGCCGATGGGTGTCAGGCTTGATGCCTGGCTGGCACAGGGCTTTAGGTGCCGATGGGTGTTGGGCTTCATGCATGGCTGGTGCCGGGCTTTAGGTACCGACGGGTGTCGGGCATCATGCCTGGCTGGCCCAAGGCTTTAGGTGTCGACGGGTGTCGGGCTTTATGCCAGGCTGGCCCAGGGCTTTAGGTGCTGATGGGTGTCGGGCTTTATGCCTGGCTGGTGTAGGGCTTTAGGAGCCGACGGGTGTCGGGCTTCATGCCTGGCTAGCCCAGGGCTTTAGGTGCCGATGGGTGTCGAGCTTTATGTCTGGCTGGCCAAGGGCTTTAGGTGCCGATGAGTGTTGGGCTTCATGCCTGGCTGGGGCAGGGCTTTAGGGATTCATGTCTGGCTGGCCTAGGGCTTTAGGTGCCGATGGGTGTCGAGCTTTATCCCTGGCTGGCCCAGGGCTTTAGGTGCCGATGGGTGTCGGGCTTCATGCCTTGCTGGTATAGGGCTTTAGGTGTCGATGGGTGTTGGGCTTGATGCCTGGCTGGCCCAAGGCTTTAGGTGTCGATGGGTGTCGGGCTTGATGCCTGGCTGGCCCAGGGCTTTAGGTGCCGACGGGTGTTGGGCTTCATGCCTAGCTGGCCCAGGGCTTTACGTGCCAACGGGTGTCGGGCATCATGCCTGGCTGGTGCAGGGCTTTAGGTGCCGACGGGTGTTGGGCTTCATGCCTGGCTGGCCCAGGGCTTTAGGTGCCGATGGGTGTTGGGCTTTATGCCTGGCTGGCCCAGGGCTTTAGGTGCCGATGGGTGTCGGGCTTTATGCCTAGCTGGCCTAGGGCTTTAGGTGCCGACGGGTGTCGGGCTTCATGCCTCGCTGGCCCAGGGCTTTAGGTGCCGATGGTGTCGGGCGTCATGCCTGGCTAGCCAAGGGCTTTAGGTGCCGACGGGTATCGGGCTTTATGCCTGGCTGGCCCAGGGCATTAGGTGCCGACGGGTGTGGGCTTCATGCCTGAATGGTGCAGGGCTTTAGCTACTGATGGGTGTCTGGCTAGCCCAGGGCTTTAGGTGCCGATGGGTGTCGGGCATGATGCCTGGCTGGTGCAGGGCTTTAAGTGCCAATGGGTGTCAGGCTTCATGCCTGGCTGGCCTAGGGCTTTATGTGCCGACGGGTGTCAGGCTTTATGCCTGGCTAGTGCAGGGCTTAGGTACCGACGGGTGTCGGGCTTTATGCCTGGCTAGCCCAGGGCTTTAGCTGCCGACGGGTGTCGGGCTTGATGCCTGGCTGGCCCAGGCTTTAGGTGCTGACGGGTGTCAGGCTTCATGCCTGGCTGGCCCAGGGCTTTAGGTGCCGACGGGTGTCGGGCTTCATGCCTGGCTGGCCCAGGTCTTTAGGTGCCGATAGGTGTCGGGCTTCATGCCTGGCTGGCCTAGGGCTTTAGGTGCCGACGGGTGTCGGGCTTTAAGCCTGGTTGGCCCAGGGCTTTAGGTGCCGATGGGTGTTGGGCTTATGCCTGGCTGGCCTAGGGCTTTAGGTGCCGACGGGTGTCGGGCTTCATACCTGGCTGGCCCAGGGCATTAGGTGCGACAGGTGTCGGTCTTGATGCATGGCTGGCCCAGGGCTTTAGGTGCCGACGGGTGTCAGGCTTTATGCCTGGCTGGCCCAGGGCTTTAGGTCTCGATGGGTGTCGGGCTTCATGCCTGGCTGTCCTAGGGCTTTAGGTGCCGACGGGTGTCGGGCTTCATGCCTGGTGGCCCAGGGCTTTAGGTGCCGACGGGTGTCGGGCTTCATGCCTGGCTGGTGCATGGCTTTAGGTGCCGACGGATGTCGGGCTTCATGCCTGGCTAGCCCAGGGCTTTAGGTGCCAACGGGTGTCGGGCTTTTTGCCTAGCTGGCCCAGGGCTTTAGGTGCCGACGGGTGTTGGACTTCATGCCTGGCTGGTGTAGGGCTTTAGGGCTTCATGCCTGGCTGGCCCAGGGCTTTAGGTGCTAACGGGTGTGGGGCTTTATGCCTGGTTGGCCCAGGGCTTTTGGTGCCGATGGGTGTCGGGATTCATGCCTGGCTGGACTAGGGATTTATGTGCCGACGGGTGTCGGGCATGAAGCCTAGCTAGCCCAGGGATTTAGGTGCCGACGGGTGTCGGGCTTTATGCCTGGCTGGCCCAGGATTTTAGGTGCCGACGGGAGTCGGCTTCATGCCTGGCTGGCCCAGGGCTTTAGGTGCCAGCGAGTGTCGGGTTTATGCCTGGCTATCCCAGGGCTTTAGGAACCGACGGGTGTCAGGCTTCATGCCTGGCTGGCCCAGGGCTTTAGGTGCCGACGGGTGTCAGGCTTGATGCCTGGCTGGCACAGGGCTTTAGGTGCCGATGGGTGTTGGGCTTCATGCTGGCTGGTGCAGGGCTTTAGGTACCGATGGGTGTCGGGCATCATGCCTGGCTGGCCCAAGGCTTTAGGTGCCGACGGGTGTTGGGCTTTATGCCAGGCTGGCCCAGGGCTTTAGGTGCTGATGGGTGTCGGGCTTTATGCCTGGCTGGTGCAGGGCTTTAGGAGCCGACGGGTGTCGGGCTTCATGCCTGGCTAGCCCAGGGCTTTAGGTGCCGATGGGTGTCGAGCTTCATGCCTGGCTGGCCCAGGACTTTAGGTGCCGATGGGTATCGGGCTTTATGCCTGGCTGGCCTAGGCTTTAGGTGCCGATGGGTATCGAGCTTCATGCCTGGCTGGTGTAGGGCTTTAGGTGCCGACGGGTGTCGGGCTCATGCCTGGCTGGCCTAGGGCTTTAGGTGCCGATGGGTGTCGGGCTAGATGCCTGGTTGGCCCAGGGCTTTACGTGCCGATGGGTGTCGGGCTTATGCCTAGCTGGCCCAAGGCTTTAAGTACCGACGGATGTCAGGCTTCATGCCTGGCTAGCCCAGGGCTTTAGGTGCCGACGGGTGTCGGGCTTCATGCCTGGCTGGCCCAGGGCTTTAGGTGCCGATGGGTGTCGGGCTTTATGCCTGGCTGGCCAAGGGCTTTAGGTGCCAACGGGTGCTGGGCTTCATGCCTGGCTAGCCCAGGGCTTTAGGTACCGATAGGTGTCATGTTTTATGCCTAGCTGGCCCAGGGCTTTAGGTGTCGATGGGTGTCGGGCTTCATGCCTGCTGGTGCAGGGCTTTAGGTGCCGACGGGTGTCGGGCTTCATGCCTGGCTGGCCCAGGGCTTAGGTGCCGACGAGTGTCGGGCTTTATGCCTGGCTGGCCCAGGGCTTTAGGTGCTGACGGGTGTCGGGCTTCATGCCTGGCTGGTGCATGGCTTTAGGTGCCGACGGATGTCGGGCTTCATGCCTGGCTAGCCCAGGCTTTAGGTGCCAACGGGTGTCGGCTTTTGCCTGGCTGGCCCAGGGCTTTAGGTGCCGACGGGTGTTGGACTTCATGCCTGGCTGGTGCAGGGCTTTAGGGCTTCATGCCTGGCTGGCCCAGGGCTTTAGGTGCTGACGGGTGTGGGGCTTTATGCCTGGTTGGCCCAGGGCTTTTGGTGCCGATGGGTATCGGGATTCATGCCTGGCTGGACTAGGGCTTTATGTGCCGACGGGTGTCGGGCATGCCTAGCTGGCCCAGGGATTTAGGTGCCGACGGGTGTCAGGCTTTATGCCTGGCTGGCCCAGGGCTTTAGGTGCCGCGAGTGTCGGGTTTTATGCCTGGCTATCCCAGGGCTTTAGGCCGACGGGTGTCAGGCTTCATGCCTGGCTAGCCTAGGGCTTTAGGTGCCGACGGGTGTCAGGCTTGATGCCTGGCTGGCAGGGCTTTAGGTGCCGATGGGTGTTGGGCTTCATGCATGGCTGGTGCAGGGCTTTAGGTACCGACGGGTGTCGGGCATCATGCCTGGCTGGCCCAGGCTTTAGGTGCCAACGGGTGTCGGGCTTTATGCCAGGCTGGCCCAGGGCTTTAGGTGCTGATGGGTGTCGGGCTTTATGCCTGGCTGGTGCAGGGCTTAGGAGCCGACGGGTGTCGGGCTTCATGCCTGGCTAGCCCAGGGCTTTAGGTGCCGACGGGTGTCGAGCTTTTTGCCTGGCTGGCCAGTGCTTTAGGTGCCGATGAGTGTTGGGCTTCATGCCTGGCTGGGGCAGGGCTTTAGGTGCCTGGCTGTCCTAGGGCTTTAAGTGCCAACGGGTGTCGAGCTTTATCCCTGGCTGGCCCAGGGCTTTAGGTGCCGACGGGTGTCGGGCTTCAGGCCTGCTGGTGTAGGGCTTTAGGTGTCGATGGGTGTCGGGCTTGATGCCTGGCTGGCCCAGGCTTAAGGTGTCGATGGGTGTCGGGCTTGATGCCTGGCTGGCCCAGGGCTTTAGGTGCCGATGGGTGTTGGGCTTCATGCCTGGCTGGCCCAGGGCTTTAGGTGCCAACGGGTGTCGAGCATCATGCCTGGCTGGTGCAGGGCTTTAGGTGCCGACGGGTGTCGGGCTTCATGCCTGGCTGGCCCAGGGCTTTAGGTGCCGACGGGTGTTGGGATTTATGCCTGGCTGGCCCAGGGCTTTAGGTGCCGGTGGGTGTCGGGCTTTATGCCTGGCTGGCCCAGGGCTTTAGGTGCCGATGGGTGTCGGGCTTCATGCCTCGCTGGCCCAGGGCTTTAGGTGCCGATGGGTGTTGGGCTTCATGCCTGGCTGGCCCAGGGCTTTAGGTGCCAACGGGTGTCGGGCATCATGCCTGGCTGGTGCAGGAATTTAGGTGCCGACGGGTGTCGGGCTTTATGCCTGGCTGGCCCAGGATTTAGGTGCCGACGGGTGTCGGGCTTCATGCCTGGCTGGCCCAGGGCTTTAGGTGCCGGCGAGTGTCGGGTTTTATGCCTGGTTATCCTAGGGCTTTAGGAACCGACGGGTGTAAGGCTTCATGCCTGGCTGGCCCAGGGCTTTAGGTGCCGACGGATGTCAGGCTTGATGCCTGGCTAGCACAGGGCTTTAGGTGCCGATGGGTGTTGGGCTTCATGCATGGCTGGTGCAGGGCTTTAGGTACCGACGGGTGTCGGGCATCATGCCTGGCTGGCCAGGCTTTAGGTGCCGATGGGTGTCGGGCTTTATGCCAGGCTGGCCCAGGGCTTTAGGTGCTGATGGGTGTCGAGCTTTATGCCTGGCTGGGCAGGGCTTTAGGAGCCGACGGGTGTCGGGCTTCATGCCTGGCTAGCCCAGGGCTTTAGGTGCCAACGGGTGTCGAGCTTTATGCCTGGCTGGCCAAGGGCTTTAGGTGCCGATGAGTGTTGGGCTTCATGCTGGCTGGGGCAGGGCTTTAGGGATTCATGCCTGGCTGGCCTAGGGCTTTAAGTGCCGACGGGTGTCGGCTTTATCCCTGGCTGGCCCAGGGATTTAGGTGCCGACGGGTGTCGGGCTTCATGCCTTGCTGGTGTAGGGCTTTAGGTGTCGACGGGTGTCGGCTTTATGCTGGCTGGCCCAAGGCTTTAGGTGTCGATGGGTGTCGGGCTTGATGCCTGGCTGCCCAGGGCTTTAGGTGCCGACGGGTGTTGGGCTTCATGCCTGGCTGGCCCAGGGCTTTAGGTGCCAACGGGTGTCGGGCATCATGCCTGGCTGGTGCAGGGCTTTAGGTGCCGACGGGTGTCGGGCTTCATGCCTGGCTGGCCCAGGGCTTTAGGTGCCGACGGGTGTTGGGCTTTATGCCTGGCTGGCCCAGGGCTTTAGGTGCCGATGGGTGTCGGGCTTTATGCCTGGCTGGCCCAGGGCTTTAGGTGCCGACGGGTGTCGGGCTTCATGCCTCGCTGGCCCAGGGCTTTAGGTGCCGATGGGTGTCGGGCTTCATGCCTGGCTGGCCAAGGGCTTTAGGTGCCGACGGGTCGGGCTTTATGCCTGGCTGGCCCAGGGCTTAGGTGCCGACGGGTGTTGGGCTTCATGCCTGGGTGCAGGGCTTTAGCTACCGATGGGTGTCTGGCTAGCCCAGGGCTTTAGGTGCCAACGGGTGTCGGGCATCATGCCTGGCTGGTGCAGGGCTTTAAGTGCCAACGGGTGTCAGGCTTCATGCCTGGCTGGCCTAGGGCTTTATGTGCCGACGGGTGTCAGGCTTTATGCCTGGCTAGCAGGGCTCTAGGTACCGATGGGTGTCGAGCTTTATGCCTGGCTGGCCTAGGGCTTTAGTGCCGATGGGTGTCGGGCTTGATGCCTGGCTGGCCCAGGGCTTTAGGTCGACGGGTGTCAGGCTTCATGCCTGGCTGGCCCAGGGCTTTAGGTGCCGACGGGTGTCGGGCTTCATGCCTGGCTGGCCAGGTCTTTAGGTGCCGATAGGTGTCGGGCTTCATGCCTGGCTGGCCTAGGGCTTTAGGTGCCGACGGGTGTCGGGCTTTAAGCCTGGCAGGCCCAGGGCTTTAGGTGCCGACGGGTGTTGGGCTTTATGCCTGGCTGGCCAGGGCTTTAGGTGCCGACGGGTGTCGGGCTTCATACCTGGCTGGCCCAGGGCTTTAGGTGTCGAAGGTGTCGGTCTTGATGCTGGCTGGCCCAGGGCTTTAGGTACCGATGGGTGTCGGGCTTTATGCCTGGCTGGCCCAGGGCTTTAGGTGTCGATGGGTGTCGGGCTTCATGCCTGGCTGTCCTAGGGCTTTAGGTGCCGACGGGTGTCGGGCTTCATGCCTGGTTGGCCCAGGGCTTTAGGTGCCGATGGGTGTCGGGCTTCATGCCTGGCTGGTGCATGGCTTTAGGTGCCGACGGTGTCGGGCTTCATGCCTGGCTAGCCCAGGGCTTTAGGTGCCAACGGGTGTCGGGCTTTTTGCCTGGCTGGCCCAGGGCTTTAGGTGCCGATGGGTGTTGGACTTCATGCCTGGCTGGTGTAGGGCTTTAGTGCTTCATGCCTGGCTGGCCCAGGGCTTTAGGTGCGACAGGTGTGGGGCTTTATGCCTGGTTGGCCCAGGGCTTTTGGTGCCGATGGGTGTCGGGATTCATGCCTGGCTGACTAGGGATTTATGTGCCGACGGGTGTCGGGCATGAAGCCTAGCTGGCCCAGGGCTTTAGGTGCCGATGGGTGTCGGGCTTTATGCCTGGCTGGCCCAGGATTTTAGGTGCCGACGGAGTCGAGCTTCATGCCTGGCTGGCCCAGGGCTTTAGGTGCCAGCGGTGTCGGGTTTTATGCCTAGCTATCCAGGGCTTTAGGAACCGACGGGTGTCAGGCTTCATGCCTGGCTGGCCCAGGGCTTTAGGTGCCGACGGGTGTCAGGCTTGATGCCTGGCTAGCACAGGGCTTTAGGTGCCGATGGGTGTTGGGCTTCATGCATGGCTGGTGCAGGGCTTTAGGTACCAACGGGTGTCGGGCATCATGCCTGGCTGGCCCAAGGCTTTAGGTGCCGACGGGTGTCGGGCTTTATGCCAGGCTGGCCCAGGGCTTTAGGTGCTGATGGGTGTCGGGCTTTATGCCTGCCTGGTGCAGGGCTTTAGGAGCCGACGGGTGTCGGGCTTCATGCCTGGCTAGCCCAGGGCTTTAGGTGCCGACGGGTGTCGAGCTTTATGCCTGGCTGGCCAGGGCTTTAGGTGCCGATGAGTGTTGGGCTTCATGCCTGGCTGGGGCAGGTCTTTAGGGATTCATGCCTGGCTGGCCTAGGGCTTTAGGTGCCGACGGGTGTCGGCTTTATCCCTGGCTGGCCCAGGGCTTTAGGTGCCGATGGGTGTCGGGCTTCATGCCTGCTGGTAGGGCTTTAGGTGTCGACGGGTGTCGAGCTTCATGCCTGGCTGGCCCAGGGCTTTAGGTGTCGACGGGTGTCGGGCTTGATGCCTGGCTGGCCCAGGGCTTTTGGTGCCGATGGGTGTTGGGCTTCATGCCTGGCTGGCCCAGGGCTTTAGGTGCCAACGGGTGTCGGGCATCATGCCTGGCTGGTGCAGGGCTTTAGGTGCCGACGGTTGTCGGGCTTCATGCCTGGCTGGCCCAGGGCTTTAGGTGCCGACGAGTATTGGGCTTTATGCCTGGCTGGCCAAGGGCTTTAGGTGCCGATGGGTGTCGGGCTTTATGCCTGGCTGGCCCAGGGCTTTAGGTGCCGATGGGTGTCGGGCTTCATGCCTCGCTGGCCCAGGGCTTTAGGTGCCGATGGGTGTCGGGCTTCATACCTGGCTAGCCAGGGCTTTAGGTGCCGACGGGTATCGGGCTTTATGCCTGGCTGGCCCAGGGCATTAGGTGCCGACGGGTGTTGGGCTTCATGCCTGAATGGTGCAGGGCTTTAGCTACCGATGGGTGTCTGGCTAGCCCAGGGCTTTAGGTGCCGACGGGTGTTGGGCATGATGCCTGGCTGGTGTAGGGCTTTAAGTGCCAAGGGTGTCAGGCTTCATGCCTGGCTGGCCTAGGGCTTTATGTGCCGACGGGTGTCAGGCTTTATGCCTGGCTAGTGCAGGGCTCTAGGTACCGACGGGTGTCGGGCTTTATGCCTCGCTGGCCCAGGGCTTTAGCTGCCGACGGGTGTCGGGCTTGATGCCTGGCTGGCCCAGGGCTTTAGGTGCTGACGGGTGTCAGGCTTCATGCCTGGCTGGCCCAGGGCTTTAGGTGCCGACGGGTGTCGGGCTTCATGCCTGGCTGGCCCAGGTCTTTAGGTGTCGATGGGTGTCGGGCTTCATGCCTGGCTGGCCCAGGGCTTTAGGTGCCGATGGGTGTCGGGCTTTAAGCCTGGCTGGCCCAGGGCTTTAGGTGCCGACGGGTGTTGGGCTTTATGCCTGGCTGGCCTAGGGCTTTAGGTGCCGATGGGTGTCGGGCTTCATACCTGGCTGGCCCATGGCANGGCTTTGTGCCTGGCTGGCCAGGGCTTTAGGTGTCGACGGGTGTCGGGCTTCATGCCTGGCTGGCCCAGGGCTTTAGGTGCCGAGGGTGTCGGCTTCATGCCTGGCTGGCCCAGGGCTTTAGTGCCGATGGGTGTCGGGCTTCATGCCGGGCCCAGGGCTTTAGGTAAAAGAACTCAGGAGCTAAAATTGAAATTTGTTAATATAGAATGAGGGGCGAAAGCCCAAAGAATACAGGCACATATTTAATGAGAGGAGGAATGCGTTACTGATAGTACCGACGAAGGTTGTCTGCATTCCATGTCCTAGGAAGTGGCTTCCCATCGAGCTCTTCAATCTTGTAAGCTCCGTGGACGAAGTGTCTCGGCGATCCGATAGGGTCCTTCCCAATTTGGAGCTAGCTTGCCTCCCTCTGCCGGCTTCGAGACTCAGCCCGTCGAAGGATCAGGTCCCCCGGCAGGAAAGTCCTGGGACGCACACGGGCGTTGTAATATTTGGCGGCCCGTTGCCGGTAGACCGCCATCCGAAGTCGCGCTCGGTCTCGCATTTCCTCCACCAGGTCGAGGTTGGCTCGCAGCTGGTCTGGGTTGCCTTCCTCGTTGTATGACTCACCCGAGGGCTCGGTGAGCCAACCTCCACCGGGATGACGGCTTCGGATCCAAAGACTAGCTGAATGGGGTCTCGCCGGTGGGGGCTCGTGGCGTTGTGTGGTAGGCCCATAGCACGTTGGGGAGCTCCTCCACCCATCGTCCCTTACAGTCATCCAGTCGAGTTCTCAGCCCTTGGAGAATGATTCGATTAGTTACCTCGGCCGCCCGTTGGTCTGAGGGTGCCCGACGGAAGTGAATTTCTGACGGATGCCCAGTTCGGAGCAGAATTCCCGGAAGGGCGCGTTGTCAAACTGCCGGCCATTGTCGGTGACCAGGGTGTGCGGCAGTCCGAACCGATATAATGGACTTCCAAAAGAAGGATCTCACTTTGCTTTCCGTGATCTTAGCAAGGGCCTCGGCTTCAACCCACTTGGTGAAGTGATCAACGGCCACCAGGAGGAACTTTCGCTGTCCGGAGGCCGGGGGAAATGGTCCCAGGATATCCATACCCCACTGGGCGAAGGGCCAGGGTGCCACCAAGGGGGTTAACTGAGACGTCGGCTGTCGCTGGATATTAGCATGGCGCTGACAGCTATCACATCTCTTAACGAGCTCGGCTGCGTCCTCCTTCATGGTCAGCCAAAAGTACCCCTGTCGTAGGGCCTTGTAAGCTAGGGCTCTGCCCCCCAGGTGACTTCCACAGATGCCTTCATGGATCTCCCTCAGGATGTAGTCTGATTCTGCTGGTCCCACGCACCTGAGGACGGGTATGAGAATGATCTTCGATAAAGCTTCCCATCCATCATCAAGAACCTCGGGGCCCTCCGCCTGAGTAGCTTGGCCTCAGCGGGGTTCTCTGGGAGAGTGCCGTCGGTCAAATATCGGACGTAGGCGTCCATCCAGGAGGGCTCTTGCTCCACCGGTAACGCTTCATCCGCAACTTCAATGCTTGGGGCCTGGAGGTGCTCCACATATGTTCTTCCCAGCGTCCCGTCGGCCGAAGTGGCTAAACGGGATAATGCGTCGGCCCTGGCATTCTCCGCTCGGGGAATGTAGCTGACACGGAAGTAAGAGAACCGAGAGGCTTGGGATTGCACCTTGCTCAGATAACGGGACATGGTTGGGTCCCTAGCTTCGTACTCCCCAGTGATCTGCCCAGAAACAAGCTGAGAGTCCGTGAAGGCCCTCAAACGCCCCGCGCCTAACTCCTCAGCCAACCTCATTCCCGCTAACAAAGCTTCATACTCCGCCTGGTTGTTAGTTGCCGGGAACTGGAATCTAAGAGCATACTCCACCACCTCCCCTTCAGGGCTCGCAAGAATGAGTCCGGCTCCGCTTCCTTGAGAATTTGCTGCTCCATCCACATGCAAAATCCAGTCCTCTTTTTCTGCCTCCTCGGTTGAGGGAGGGTCCACACTCCTCCGGGCGTATCTCCTCCACACCCTTCTCGGTCCAGGAACACTCAACCAGAAATCAGCTATCACCTGAGACTTCATGGCCGACCTTGGTCGGATGGATAGGTCAAATTCACTCAGTTTAATGGCCCATTTGGCTACCGACCGGAGGTGTCAGGGCGAGACAAGATGGTCCGAAGAGGTTGGTCCGTGAGCACCACGATGGGATGAGCTTGAAAGTAGGGTCGGAAGCGTTGGGCAGAGACCACCAGGGCAAAAATGATCTTCTCGGTTCTAGAGTATCTGGTCTCGGCATCATGAAGTACCTTGCTGGTGTAATAGAGCCTCTGGACTCCATCAACATCCATGCGCACGAGCACAGAGCTGACAGCTTCGGGGGAGGCTGCAAGATATAGGAAGAGCTCCTCTCCATTCTTTGGCTTGGACAACAGCGGGGGAGTGGATAAAAATTGCTTCAACTCCTCAAAGGCATCCTGACACTCCTTTGTCCACTCGAAGCCATTGACCTTGCGCAGCGCCTTAAAGAAGGGCAGGCACCTTTCTGCCGATCTTGACATGAAGCGACTCAAAGCCGCCACCCTCCCAGTCAGGCGTTGCACCTCCTTCTTGTTAGCTGGGGGCCTCATCTCCAAGATAGCCCTGATCTTGTCAGGGTTGGCTTCAATCCCTCGCTGGGTTACCATAAAGCCCAGAAACTTGCCTGCCGCCACTCCAAAGGCGCACTTGTGGGGGTTAAGCCTCATCCGATACCGGCAGGTTGTTGAAGGTCTCCTCGAGGTCGGCGACATGGTCAGCAGCACTGGTGCTCTTGGTCAGCATATCATCCACGTACACCTCCATGTTACGCCCTATCTGGTCCTCAAAGACCTTATTCATCAACCTTTGATAGGTGGCTCCGGCATTCTTCAGCCAAATGGCATCACCTTGTAGCAGTAAATCCCCTTTTCTGTAATAAAAGAGGTGGCTTCTTCATCCGCCGGGTTCATCCTGATCTGATTGTACCCCGAGAATGCATCCATGAAACTAAGAGTTTCATGCCCGGATGTGGCGTCCACTAGCTGGTCGATCCGGGGTAACGGGAAGCTGTCTTTGGGGCGCGCCTTGTTGAGGTCGGTGAAGTCCACGCACATCCTCAGCTCCCATTGGCCTTGCGAACCATCACGACATTCGCCAGCCAGTCCGGGTAGTGCACCTCGCGGATGTGACCGGCCGCCAGTAGCTTTCGCACCTCTTCATCCACGGCCTTCTATCGATCGGGGGCGAAATTCTTTTCTTCTGCCAGATAGGTCGGCACTCCGCCCGAATGTTAAGTTGGTGGGTAATCACCTCTTCTGGAATTCCTGGCATATCGGACGCCGACCAGGCGAAGACATCCGCATTAGCTCGCAGAAAGGTGAGGAGTCAGTCACGAGCCTCCTCCGGGAGTAGGGCTCCAATCCGGACTGTTCTCGTTGGGTCCTCCCCGAGGGGAAAAGTAAGCAGTCGCTCGGCCGGCTCTCCTCTTCTCTCCAGGTCTCGAGGATCCAGCGTCTCAGGTACCGGTGCGGGTGCCGCCCCCTGCGGGCTAGGGGCCATGTGGTAGCAAAGTGAAGGTGGATTCTGCTCTTTCCGCATCTCCCCGACTCCTTCGCTGGTAGGAAACCTCACGAGGAGCCTCTTAGTGGATATGACAGCATCCAAAAGATTGAGCCCGGGCCTCCCGAGGATCGCGTTGTAAGCAAGGGGTACACGAACCATCAAGAAATCATGAAAACCGTGCTTTGACATGGGGCTATGCCAGCCGTCACAGGGAGAGTGACCTCCCCCTCGACTTTTACAGAATCTCCAGTAAACCCCATCAGGGGCGTGGCGACGGGCCGGAGTAGACCGGGCGACAAGTTCATGCGAACAAAAGCGTCATAGTTCAAAACATCCACAGAGCTCCACTATCAACTAGAATTCTCTTTCCAGGATGTTTAACAATCGTCATAGACACGACGACGCTGTCATCATTTTTGTTTACTACCTCCTAAATCCTTTTTAAAGAAAGGAATTACAGAATCCAACTCCCCCTCCCCTCTCGGCCTCTTCGGCGGGCCTCCTGCCCCCAGAAAATCATTGCCACCGTCTTCTCCGTTGGGGCATTGTCGATCATCGGCGGTGGGGGCGCTGACGGGCCAGGAGCTCTCGGGTTGTTCCTCTGGATGAACTTTTCCAGTGGCCCGCTGGATAAGGTCTTCGATAGCCTTCTTCAGCTGGCGACACTCGTCAGTATCATGACCGTGATCCCAGTGGTAGCGACAATAGAGGTTCTTGTTGCGAGGGATCTTCTGGTTTATCGGAGGAGGGCGCTAAAGATAAGACTCCCTTTCAATCTCGAGCAAGATCTGAGATATCGGGCGAGCAGAGGGGTGTAGGGTCCATCTCTTGGTGAAGGGGCTCGGGATGGTTGTCTGGCCAGCGAGGAGGCTCAGGTCTTCTGGGGCGAGCTTCGATAGGTTCTGGTCGGGCTGGCTTCTTGGTGACGTTCCCGCCAGCCTCGCGCCGGGAGAAGTCGGCCTCGTCAGCTCGAATGTACTTCTGGGCCCGGGTCAAAAGCTCGGCGTAAGAGCCGGGTGGCTTCTTGTCGAGGGAGTACGTGAAGCGAGACGGGCGGAGCCCTCGCTTCAAGGCCAAAGTGGCCACCGAGTCTTCAAGATTGTAGACCTCCAGGGCGCCTCCTTGAACCGAGCGACATAATCCCGTAGGGACTCACCGCTCTTCTGCTGGACGGCGAAGAGGCTATTTGCTACCCTGGGGATCTTCCGGCAGGCATCAAAATGGGCCAAGAAAGCCCTCTCCAACTGGTGGAAGGAATCAATGCTCCGTGGTGGCAGACGGGAGTACCAAGCTTGGGCGGCCTTCTTCAGGGTGGCTGGGAAGGCGATGCACATGAGTGAGTCGGTGGCCCCCTGGACTTGCATGAGAACTTTATAACTTTCCAAGTGGTCCAAGGGGTCTGTGGTCCCGTCATAAGGATCTAGCTGGGGAAGGCGGAACCGGGTGGAGATGGGTTCTTCCATGATGCGGCGAGACAATGGAGGCCGGCTGTCGTAGCCCGTCTCTGGTAGGTGGGTGATCCGACGGCTAAGTTCCTCCAACCTCTGGTCATACTCGTCGAGTCGACGCTCGGCTCGACGGGCCATCCGGCCATCAACAGATCCCCCCAGAAGATTCAGAGGATGGAGAATGGGGACGGCGATGTCGGCGAGGGCGCTCTGCCTCCTTCCCATGCCGCCGCTTAGGAGAAACACTAGCGTGGCGGGAAGGCGACCGGTGCCTCTTAGAGGCTTCCGGTGGTGAGGCTTGGGCGAGCTTGATGGTGGCGATCTCCGGCACCGGTGATCTCCTCCGGGAGGAATGCTGGCTGGGTTGCACCACCCCTGGGACTGATGGGTTTGGCTCCGGCTGCTGCGCGGCCACCTGTTGGTACTGCAGGCCTTGAACGCCGCCGCCAGAGATTGGACCTGCGTGGCTAGGGCGGTGAATCGATCTTCTTGGAGCTGCTGCGGTGGAGGCACTGGGACATCGGCCGGAGGAGCGAAGGTCCAGCCTCTTGGGGATGCAGCGGCGCCGGAATGCTGGCCGCGAGAGCCGGGGGGGCCTCCGCGGGTGGACCGGCCCCGCGGCGCTGCCCCCCAGCGCAACTGGCAGAAACTCCCTTCGTTCGGGTCGTCACCATGGCTTCAGGAACTCGAGAAGAGAGATCGCAGATTGCTGGTTCGATGTCTTTCTTTTTCCCCTCCTTCCTGCGCGCCAATCTGATGACGCCAAGTCACCTTCTTCAAGCATCGGGGAAGACAGACGTCCTTCTCTCCAAACCCCTGCAAGAAAAGTCCCGAGACCGGATGCTCCGGTGGGGACCCTCCGACGCTCAAGTTAGTTACTTGGGATCAGACAAGAACCGCTCAGCAGAAGGGGAGCTGAGACAGTTAGGGTTTTGCTAGGAGGAAGAAAGCTAGAAAACCAGAGTTCGAATCCCTACTTACAGCGGGCGCGTTTTTATACCTGTCCGAATGTCCCATCTTTTTGTTCCAGAAGATTGCTGTCATACCATCACTGTGCGCGCTGGAGGCATCCCGCGTTACCTGTCAATATGGCTTTACACGTGTCTAGCAGCCGCGGTTGTTTTGGTGCGCGTCGTTACTTGACATGACCGCGCACAGTTGCAAGTGGTAGTGAATCGTACTCCGTAACGGGGCACAGTCGTGCACAGGGACATGCAATGCACCATACGCCGTTATGAGGCATTATGAGGCATGGCCGCAAGCAGCCACGGCGCACGGAGAGTCACGTGGGTGCGCCAGGTGGCCCGGAGTTGTCGTTTGGTTCGAAGGCTGGTTCACGTTGTGCTGAACGTTGATGATGCCTGTGCACCCCGAGACCGGAGAGGGATCTCGGGTCGAGATATGGTGACCTCACCCCGAGACCGAGGAGGTCCTGGGGTGAGAAGGTGCTAGTGCACCCCGAGACCGGAGGGGGGGTCTCGGGGTCGAGATATGGCGGCCTCACCCCGAGACCAAAGGAGGTCCAGGGGGTGAGACGGTGCTGGTGCACCCCGAGACCGGAGGGGGGGCCTCGGGGCGAGATATGGTGACCTCACCCCGAGACGGAGGAGGTCCGGGGGTGAGATGGTGCTGGTGTACCCCGAGATCGGAGGGGGGTCTCGGGTCGAGATATGGTGACCTCACCCCGAGACCGGAGGAAGTCCCGGGGGTGAGATGGTGCTGGTGTACCCCGAGATTGGAGGGGGGTCTCGGGGTCGAGATATGGTGATCTCACCCCGAGACCGGAGGTCTCGGGGGTGAGATGATGCTGGTGTACCCCAGACCGGAGGGGGGGCCTTGGGGGCGAGATATGGTGACCTCACCCCGAGACCGGAGGAGGTCCCGGGGGTGAGATGGTGCTAGTGTACCCCGAGACCGGAGGGGGGTCTCGGGGTCGAGATATGGTGACCTCACCCCGAGACCGAAGGAGGTCCCGGGGGTGAGATGGTGCTGGTGTACCCCGAGACCGAAGGGGTCCCGGTGAGATGGTGCTGGTGTACCCCGAGACCGGAGGGGGTCTCAAGTCGAGATATGGTGACCACCCCGAGACCGGAGGAGGTCCCGGGGTGAGATGCTGGTGTACCCCGAGACCGGAGGGGGGTCTCGGGGTCGAGATATGGTGATCTCACCCCGAGACCGGAGGTCTCGGGGGTGAGATGACGCTGGTGTACCCCGAGACTGGAGGGGGGCCTCGGGGGCGAGATATGGTGACCTCATCCGAAACGGAGGAGGTCCCGGGGGTGAGATGGTGCTGTATACCCCGAGACCGAGGGGGGTCTCGGGGTCGAGATATGGTGACCTCACCCCGAGACCGAAGGAGGTCCCGGGGGTGAGATAGTGCTGGTGTACCCGAGACGGAGGGGGGCTCGGGGTCGAGATATGGTGACCTCACCCCAAGACCGGAGGAGGTCCCGGGGGTGAGATGATGCTGGTGTACCCCGAGACCGGAGGGGGCCTCGGGGTTGAGATATGGTGACCTCACCTCGAGACCGGAGGAGGTCCCAGGGTGAGATGGTGCTGTGTACCCCGAGACCGAGGGGGTCTCGGGGTCGGATGTGGTGACCTCTGTTAGCTGCTGTTACCTTTTATTCTAACAGCGCTGATCAGCCACATCATTTATCTTGAGGAAGGTTTATTATTTCTTTCAGGATTAAGTTATCTAGTTATCTTGATGAAGGTTTATATCTTAATAAGTTAGTTGATTTTCATATAGAGTTAGACCTACCATAGAAGTGTTCCAAAATCTTAGAAGTGTTCCAAAAATCCGAAGTAAAGAAAGTTCTCCTTTAGTAGAATTCTTTCTTCATGTGACTATTTGATCGTGCCGTGTGTCAGAAAACCACCCGACCTCAGGAGAAAAAAAAAGGTTACAATGTGCTCCAAATTATAAAAAGTAAGATGAGCTAGATAAGATATGGTTATAGCGACAATTAAACCTCAGGTGAAGGTTATAATGTGCTCCAAATTATAAAAAGCAAGATGAGCTAGATAAGATATGGCTTTAGTGACAATTATATCAAGAGGATCTCGCAGGAAAAAGATAAGATAACGACGATAAAGATAGAATCTAAATGAGATTGTGATGTTTTTCTGATTTCATTCAGGGCATGGGAAGAATGTATATACCTGGCAGTTATATGACCACAAGTACGCGACCTGACCAATGACCAAATTACCGGGTTATTGCATATTACGCGTCCCACGTAAAAATTTTCAAAAATTCTCAAATATTTAAAAATATTTTAATGAAATAGCAAATATAATAAAGATTTTTTTACGTGTTACCGAACCTTCTCTCATGAATTAGAGCATCAAAGAATACAATAAAGACATTCATCGCCATCCTGCTGCGTTTTGATGCTATTCTTGCTTGCTCCCCCAAAAGCCAAAGGTGACCATACTTCGCGACCAAGCCTCATCTCCTCCCTCGCCTCCAACGCGTGCAAGCCAAATTACTCTTTTACCCTCCACAACACAGCGGCAACTTTGGTGCCGTGCGGTCGCGAGATGTTTCCCGTACCTAAACTAAAAAACATTTATCCTAATAGGGCCGTGCACCCAATCGCGCACCCGCCAGCAACGAGAACGAGCCGTCGAGCCCCGCCTGATTCCCTTGGTCTATATCTGGGTGAAAGTTTTATTAAACACTAATTCGTGTCAACATCACGAACCAACCGTTTATACTTTATATGAGCGTTAGTTGCCACGTATCTCTCTATCTTGGCGTCCACAGCGAATGTTCGGGGGTATTATAGTAACTTCGTCTCCAACTCGTCCCCCGCGTTTCGGAATCGGAAGGCGAGCCGAAGCAGCCGCTATTTGTATATGACGGCGAAATTTCGCTTATATATACCGCCCCAGCCCCGTGCACCCGTCGGTTGCCGCCTTATCGTCTAGCCTATTATTGCCCCCCGTTCTCAAAACCCTAACCCTACCTTGATCGCCTTCGATCTCTTGATTTCTTTGAAACCCTAACTCTTGATCATCTTCGTTATCGAATTCTTTGGTCTCTCTCATCGTCGATCATGGCGTTCAGGACGCTGGAGGTCACCCTGATTTCGGCCAAGGACCTGAACGATGTCAATTTGTTGTCCAAGATGGAGGTCTACGCGGTGGTGTCGCTCTCCGGTGACCCCCGGTCTCGGCAGCGGACGAAGCCCGATCGGGAGGGTGGCCGGAACCCCTCCTGGAACTCAACGCTCCGCTTCAACGTCCCCGCCGACGACTACGGCCGGCAAGTCCTCCACATCCTCCTCCGCGCCGAACGCGTCCTCGGCGACCGCGACGTGGGCGAGGTCCACATCCCCCTTTCGGAGCTCCTCAACGCCGGCACCAACAACGGTCCCAAGTTCGTCAGCTACCAGGTTCGTAGGTGCACCTCCGGCAAGCCGAAAGGCCTTCTCAACCTCTCCTACAAGATCGGCGAGAAGATCACCGCCCCTGCGCCGGCTCCGCCGGCGGCCTACCCTCCTCCGGCGGGGTTCCCCAAGTCTGGTCAGCCCTCGAACGCGTACCCTCCTGCCGCAGCCGCCTACCCGCCGCCAGCGAATATGCCGAAGGTTGACGAGCCCGTGATGGCGTATCCCGCCGCCGGCACCAGCTCCGCCGCGTACCCGCACTACGGGGCGCAGCCATACCCGCCGCCGGCGAACGCGCCGAGGGCCGACGAGCCCGTGACGGCATATCCCGCCCCTGGCTCCAGCTCTGCTGCATACCCGCCCTACGGGGCGCAGCCATATCCACCGCCAGCGGGGTACGCCCCACCGCCGTACGGGTACGCCCCGCCTCCACAACAGGCCGGGTACGGGTACCCTCCAGCGGCGTACGGGTACGGGGCGGCACCGCCGGTGGCGCAACCCCGGAGGAAGAATAATTTCGGGCTGGGCCTGGGGGCGGGGCTGCTCGGTGGGGCCCTTGGTGGGCTCCTGATCGGGGATATGGTCTCGGATGCGGGCGCCTACGATACGGGCTACGCGCCGGCTTCGATGATGCCGGTGGATTCGATTTCTAGATTTCTAGTACTACATTAAAGAAATTAAATCTCTCTCTCTCTCTGGTGCTTGGGTCTTGCTGTCAGGTACTTTGTAATATGTTTATATGGCGTGGAATAAGATCGGATCTCTATTTTTGGCGCTGGTTTATGTTTTTTTGATTGATTTAATGTTCTTTTGAACAAATGTTGGATTGGAACTAACTTTGGTTGTGAGTGGTCATGGATTTATTTTGGTGGCTCGTTGATTATGCTTCTAGATGGCTAAAGTTTTATGAACTTCGCCATCCTTTTTATCGCCAGCTGTTGAGTTTTATAATTTCACCATCAAGCATCTTAAAAGCGAATTATATTCGTGGAATATGATATTTATGTAATGCAATATGTCGTATGATGAAGATAATGTTCGAATATTTCTCTTAATTAGCTGTCATTTTTTCTTACTTTAAGCATAAATCAGTTGCCATATCCATATTATGATGTTAGAATAAATTTTATTAATTGCTTGTCATTTTTCCTTCGATGCCTGCCTTATCTCAAGAGAGGGTTTCAGCTAGAATTGATGCAACGTTCTATCTCCAGTTTACATCGTTTGCATTTGCATTTCCTTTTAAAGGAAATGATACAGTTAGTTGAAAAAAATGTTTTTTTTTCACAAATTAAGAAAAAATTAAATTATTTTGAGAGATCTTATAAATTGATCCTGTATTTGCATGATGCAAATAATGTAAAGAGATATTATTTTGCTAATTTAAATTTTTGCTAATTTGAATTGAAGGTTGATAGCGAATGTATTTAATTTTTTTTTTCATATTTTAGTTTCTTAGGACGAATGTAATCGAGCCGAGTGAGTCATACAGTGCCAAGCTCGAGCTCGACTCGATTCTAAAATTTGAAGCTTGAAACTCGAGCTCGATCGAGTTTTTTATTTCGAGATTCGAATTTCTATATAAAAATTTAAAAAAATAATTTTAAATTAAAATAAAATATTTTTTTAACTAAAAGTTTAAAGGAGCCCTACCTTAGAGATAAGGCAAAGATTATTATTATCTTTATGAAGATAGGGCTTAATAGAGATAGGGCTTATCCGTTATCGCTTAGAAATGAGCTCTATCCTTTCGCTCATAGGAGAGTCATGTACGAGGAAGAGGTCATGAGAGTCACGCCGCAAAGGAAGATGGGTTTTGGGGATGGAGGGGGGACAAGAGTCACGCACTCACGCAGAGGGAAGATGTTCTTACGGATTAATGTTAATATAGTGATCTCATGATGACTCGTCAAAGATAGAATAAATTAATAACTCTATGCGAGTTTTGATTGGGTTATTGTAGCAGGAGCAGGTTAGCAAAGGATTTTGGAGGACGAGGGACTCACTAGTGACTATTCGTTTTCCTAATTTTCTCGTTGGACGAACACTTTTTCTAATCCTTAAGCTTGCAAGCTTTTCGAGCCGAGTATTTTAATACTCAAACTCAGCTCGATAATTTACTCGAGTAGCTCGAGCTTGACTCGATGAGCAACAAGTCGAGTTCAAGTATTTTTCGAGTCGATCTTGAGCTACTCGCGAGTTGTCTCGACTCAGTTACACCCTAGGAACGATAGGCAAAATAACATGGTTATGAAAAAATCTTAGAGCATTTGCTGATCTGAATATATCCATGTTATCAAAGGATTTTCTTATTTCCTTTTTTCTTCCCTTTTTTATTTCTTTTCTTTTTTTTTTTAAAAAAAAGTTCTTCATTCTTCCTTTACTTCAATTTTTTAAATTTCTTTTATTTTTTATTTTTATTTTTATACTTTCTTTGTCTTTCTTTATTTTGCTTCTTTCTTTTTCGTTGGTTCTTTCTTTTTCTTTTCTTTCTTTTTTTCTTTTTCTTTATCTTGTTTTCTCTTCTCACTTTGCTCATCTCGGGCATCTTTGAAACTTATTTTTAGGAAAGATACTTTAAGAAAAAATTAAAATCATTTTAGGAATGACAGTTTAAGAGAGTTGAACATAAAAGGTAGAGTATAGGTGGAGGATAAACACTATTATAAGATGATAAGATTTTAAAAGCTCATAATGTCCAAGCAAAGGGCATAAATGAGAAATCTCATTTAAGTAAAACCCTAGCTATTAGTTTATAAGAGATCTAGACATCTAGTAAGAGCATGGGCTCTTTCAAGATTTTCATTCATATATAATCAAGCTAAACTTAACTAAGCTAGTGTAATTCTATTTTAGCTCATTAGCAAAACTTGGTCAACTTCAAGCTAAATTTTAAGCCAAATATAAGCTACCTCTTATTGACACTTGTGGTCCAAAATGACTAATCTTGGCTAAAGAAGAATAATGGTATGCATGAATTGTTGGATGTAAGTCTTATATGATAATTTTGTGCCCTTGTTTGTGCCATGCTCATCATCTGATTTTGTAAAGAGTGTTGGTTTAGATGGCAACCCAAGAGGGGGGTGAATTGGGTTCTTTAAAAATTTTACACTTAAAACTAATTCCACAAGATAAATGTGCACAAGTGAAGTGATGCGATAAATGATAAGCACAATATAAAAGAAGAGAGAGAAAGATAAGCACGACAACACACAAGGTTTATAGTGGTTCGGTGTTAGCTACACCTACATCAACTCCCAAGCAACTCTTGGGTCCACACTATAATCACCATGATTACAGCTGAGTTGTTTTGCAAGATCACAACTCGAACTTATTGTTTTACAACGGGGTCACAACGAACCCAGTCGGTTTTCATAGGTTCACCAGCACAAAACCTAACATAAGCTAATCTTAGCTTGTCCGAGGTCAACTATCTCAACTAATTCAATCCCCCTGATTGAATCAGAAAACAAATAACTCAAATAGATGTTTACAGCAAATTAAAAGCTTCTCAAATGAGCAAATAAGTAATATAAGTAAAATGAGAATAGAAAATCTGATTTGAAGCTATTTGAAGTTGAGCTTTTCTTCTTTTCCTCTTCTCTTCTGAATGGACTTTCAAAGCTTGAACTCAAACACTTGAAAAAGGCTTGGTGAAGAGAAGGTTGAAGATTTAGGGCTCTTACTTTTCTTCTTCAAATCGATGGAAATCCTTCGAATTTGATCTTGGAAGGCTTTTGGATTTTCTTCTATCTTTTTTCAACAGTTAGGCTTAGAGCTTGAATCAGAAAACTTAAAATAACTCAAAGTAGATGTTTCAAATAGAGCCATAAAGCTTCTCAAATGAGCAAATAAGTAATAGTAAGTATGATGAATAGAAAAGCCTGATTTGAAGCTATTTGAAGTGTGCTTTTCTTCTTTTTCTCTTGTCTTCTGAATGAACTTTCAAAGCTTGATAAACTTAAACACTTGAAAAAGGTCATTTGATTTTCAAAATCACAGACTCCTAATTCTCCTTTAAGATAACAAAATCTCTCTTCACTTAAGGGTTTTATAAATGTCAGCTAATTGTTCATCAGTACATACATAATCAAGACAAACATCATTATTAGCTACATGTTTTCTAATGAAATGGTGTCTTATTTCTATGTGTTTAGTTCTTGTGTTGAATAGGATTTTTAGTCAAATTTATTGCACTAGTGTTATCACATCTAATTGGAGTTTTACCAAGTGTTATACCATAATCTTCAAGTTGTCGCTTAATCCAAAGAATTTGAGCACAGCAACTTCCAGCTGCAACATATTCAGCTTCAGCAGTTGATAATGCAACCGAATTTTGCTTTTTGCTAAACCAAGAGATTAAGTTACTACCTAAAAATTGGCATGCACCACTTGTACTTTTTCTATCTAATTTACAACTAGCAAAATCAGAATCAGAATATGCAATCAAATTTAATGTTGAGTCTCTAGAGTACCATAATCCTACATTTTTAGTTCCATTTAAATATCTGAGAATTCTTTTTACAGCAATTAAGTGAGATTCTTTAGGTTCAGACTGATATCTAGCACATAAGCATACAGCAAACATAATATCAGGTCTACTTGCTGTTGTGTAAAGTAGAGAACCAATCATACCTCTATAATATTTTGATCAATTTGCTTACCATCTTCATCTTTATCGAGTTTGCATGAAGGACTCATAGGTGTTCCAAGAGGTTTAACTAATTCCATACCAAACTTCTTGAGAATTTCTTTAGTGTACTTTGTTTGATTGATGAAAATCCCTCTCTTTCTTGTTTGATTTGAAGTCCAAGGAAGAAGTTAAGTTCTCCCATCATGCTCATCTCAAATTCGCCCTGCATTAACTTTGCAAAATCTTGACAAAGAAGATTGTTAGTAGCACCGAATACTATATCATCTACATATATTTGTACTACCAATAAGTCTTTATCTTTTCTTTTCAAAAATAGGGTTTTATCAATATTTTCTCTAGAAAAATCATTTTCAATTAGAAATTTACTTAGTCTATCATACCAAGCTCTAGGTGCTTGTTTTAAACCATAAAGTGCTTTGTGTAGTTTAAAAACATGATTTGGAAATTCATGATCTTCAAAACCAGGTGGTTGTTCAACAAAAACTTTCTTATTTATAAAACCATTTAAAAATGCACTTTTCACATCCATTTGAAATAGATTAATGTTCATATAACATGCAAATGCAAGTAACAACCTAATGGCCTCTAATCTAGCAACAGGTGCAAAGGTTTCATCAAAATCAATTCCTTCTTCTGATTATATCCTTTTGCAACTAATCTAGCTTTATTTCTAATAACAATGTCATTTTCATCTAATTTATTTCTAAATACCCATTTAGATCCTATAACAGAATGACCTTTGGGTCTATCAACTAGGGTCAATACTTTATTCCTAGTAAATTGATTTAATTCCTCTTGCATAGCTAACATCCAATTACTATCTTTTTCGGCTTCCTCAATAGTCTTGGGTTCTATATGAGATACAAATGCAAGATGATTATTGATATTTCTCATTGATGATCTAGTTCTTACACCTTGAGATGGATCGCCTATGATTAAGTCCTTTGGATGACCATAAGTATATCTCCAATCTCTAGGTAGATCTACATCATTACGAGTAGTATCAATACCATCATCCTTAGGTGAGTCATCATCCTTAGCTTCTGGTTCATGATCTGAAGATACATCGACATTCAATTTTTCAAGATCTCATTCAAGCAAATTTGTATCTTCCTCATCATCTATCTTTTTAGAACTTGATGCTAAAGATTCATCAAATACTACATGAATTGATTCTTCTACAATTAAATACTTCTTATTAAATACTCTATAAGCTTTGCTAGAAGTGAATATCCTAAGAATATACCTTTATCAGATTTTGCGTCAAACTTTCCAAGATTGTCTTTACCATTATTATGAATGAAACATCGACAACCAAATGCATGAAAATAACTAATGTTGGGTTTTCTATTATGCCATAATTCATAAGGAGTTTTCTTAAGGATTGGTCTAATTAAGGCTCTATTTAGGATGTAACATGCTGTGTTTATAGCTTCGCCCAGAAATACTTTGGGAGTTGGCTTTCACATAGCATGGTACGGGCCATCTTCTAGAGTTCTATTTTTTCTTTCTACAACTCCATTCTGTTGAGGTTCTAGGTGCTGAGAAGTTATGATGAATGTCATTTTCAATGCAAAAATTTTAAATAAATGATTTTAAATTCAGTTCCATGATCACTTCTAAGAGACACTATGGTGTGTTTTTCTCATTTGTGACTTTCTTGAAGAATTTCAGAAATATAGAGAAAGTCTTATCTTTGTGAGCTAAAAATACCCAAGTGAATCTAGAGTAATCATCTACTATCACAAGACCATATTTCTTTCCTCCTAGACTAGTGGTTCTAGTAGGTCTAAAAAGGTCCATATGTAGTAGCTTGAGTGGCCTAGTGGTGGAAACAATATTTTTAGATTTGAAAGAATTCCTAGTTTGTTTTCCAAATTGACATGCATCACAAATTCTATTGTTTTCAAAATCTAATTTTGGAAGTCCTTTAACTAGATCCATTCTAATAATTTTGAAATTAAGTGTGTGCTTGCATGACCTAGTCTACGATGCCATAGCCATCCAATCTCATTTACCTTAGCATTATCAGCAATTAGGCAATGATTACTAGTAGACAAATTGTCTAAATCAATTAAGTATATATTGCCATTTTTATTTCAATAAATATAATACTATTGTCAATGGGATTTGATACAGTATAAATAGAAGCTTCAAAGGAAACTTTGAAACCTTTATCACAAAGTTGGCTAATACTAATTAAATTATACTTTAATCCATCTACATATAAAACATTTTCAATAAAAGTGGATGGAGTGATTTGAATTTTACCAAAGCCCATGATTTGGCCTTTGCCATTATCTCCAAAAGTTACCACTCCTTTTTTTAGCTTCAAGGGTGATGAATTGCTCCTTGTCACCGTCATGTGTCTTGAGCAGCTGCTATCAAGATACCATTTTCTTTTGATCCTTTGGCCGCAAGACACTCCTGCAAAGCAATCATATCTTTTGTTTAGGTACCCAAGCCTTCTTGGGTCCTTCATGGTTAGTAGCAATAAATACCGTTCCTTTTGGAACCCATATTTTCTTACCTTTATGATTTAAATTCTTATGAGACATTTTGTAATTACATTCATAAGATTTATGTCCTTTTTGCTATAATGGTAACAAAATATTATTTTTGATTGGTTTCTTGATGAAGAAATTGTTGACACAATTTTGTTTCATATGTGGTCTATATCCTAATCAGCTTTGTCAAAAACAGCTCTTTGATTGTTCAAAAGTAGATTAAGTTTTTTGAGCTATTTGTAAATTTATCAACATATTCTTATATTTTTTAATTTTTTCTTTAAATTAAGATTTTCAATAGAAATTGATTCTTTTTCTTTTAGTATATCTTCCTTTTAGATTTTAAATTTTAATTTCAAGAACTAGTTCATTTTTCTTTTTGAGAAGATCTAAATTTTTAGTTTTTAAAGTTTTGTTTTCATTCTTAAAATCTTGAAATCACTAACTAATTCATTAAAAGCATCATATAGTTCATCAAAAGTAAAATCATCATTGGGGGTTTCAGAATTTACCTCATTTCATCATTTGCCATGAAGCATATGTTGGCAACCTCTTTTGATCCTCGATTTCTCGTTGTCGCTCCAAGTTGCAACATAAGCCTTCTTCTTCTTTTTGTATCCCTTCTTAAGTTGAGGACATTCAGATCTAAAATGTCCCGGTTTCTTGCATTCATAACATATCAAGGGATCCTTTCCTTATCCTTTTCTTTTTCTTTTTCCTTCCATTTTAATACCAAGTTTTTCTTGTGGAAGGGTCTCCTTCTTTGCATAAATTTTCTAAATTTCTTTGCAAGGAGAGCAGTCTCATCATCTTTTTCATCTTCTTCACTGCTGCTTTTCATTTTCTGCAGCTTTGAGTGCAATTGTCCTTTTCTTTTTCACATCTTCTTCTTGATATTGCTTCATTGTAAGCTCATGGATCATAAGGGATCCAAGTAGCTCCTCCAAAGGTAGAATATTAGATCTTTGGCTTCTTGGATAGCTGTCACTTTGGCTTCCCATGTTCTTGGAAGAGACCTAAGAATTTTTCGCACCAATTCAGAGTTAGTATAGGTCTTACCAAGACTTTTCAATCCATTTACTATATCAGTAAATCTAGTATACATGCATGTAATTGATTCATTTTGATCCATGCTGAAAAGTTCATATTTGTGTACCAAAATGTTAATTTTTGATTCTTTAACTTGGTTGGTACCCTCATGAGTAACTTTCAACCTATCCCATATTTCTTTGGCTGAGATACAAGTGGATATTCTATTGAATTCATTTGCATCCAAAGAACAATATAGGACATTCATGGCCTTGGCATTGAGCTGAGCCATTTTCCTATCATTTTCATTCCAATCCCTTTCGGGCTTAGGAACAATAGATCCGTCTACTAAGTGTGTGGGAGTGCTAGGACCATTGATAATGACACTCCATAATTCATAGTCTAAAGCTTGAATGAAAATCCTCATTCTAGCTTTCCAATATGAATAGTTTGTGCCACTAAACAAAGGTGGTCGGTTTGTAGATTGACCTTCAAAAAAAGAAGAGCTAGCTTGAGCTGCCATTTGGATCTTTAGCTCTTGATTGTTAGATCAAGCCGAAATGAGCACAAGCTCTGATACCAATTGTTGGCCCAGATGGCAACCCAAGAGGGGGGGTGAATTGGGTTCTTTAAAAATTTTACACTTAAAACTAATTCTACAAGATAAATGTGCACAAGTGAAGTGATGCAATAAATGATGAGCACAATATAAAAGAAGAGAGAGAGAGAAAGATAAGCACAACAAACACATAAGGTTTATAGTGGTTCGGTGTTAGCTACACCTACATCCACTCCCAAGCAACTCTTGGGTCCACACTATAATACCCTGATTACAGCTGAGTTGTTTTGCAAGATCACAACTCGAACTTGTTGTTTTATAACGGGTCACAACGAACCCAGCTGGTTTTTAGGTTCACTAGCACAAAACCTAACACAAGCTAATCTTAGCTTGCCCGAGGTCAACTACCTCAACTAATTCAATCCCCTTGATTGAATCAGAAAACAAATAACTCAAATAGATGTTTACAGCAAATTAAAAGCTCCTCAAATGAGCAAATAAGCAATATAAGTAAAATGAGAATAGAAAAACCTGATTTGAAGCTATTTGAAGTTGAGCTTTTCTTCTTTCTTCTTTTCCTCTTCTTCTGAATGAACTTTCAAAGCTTGAACTCAGACACTTAAAAAAGGCTCGGTGAAGAGAAGGTTGAAGATTTAGGGCTCTTACTTTTCTTCTTCAAATCGATGGAAATCCTTTGGACTTGATCTTGGAAGGCGTTTGGATTTCTCTTCTATCTCTTTTCAACAGTTAGGCTTTGACACATAGATTTTTCTCTTTGAAATTTCTTGATTTCTCTCTTTTTCTTCTCTTCTCTATTTTGAACGGACGGAGCCCCTTTTTATAATCTCTCTTAATCCACGATTTGGTGAAAACTAGCCGTTGAAGAGTACTTGGATTAGTTCCTCACAAAGAAATAGAGCGTTGAAGAGTAGGTGAAGAAATATGACCGTTGGAGCTGATTCTGACAATTTGAAAATCGACTCTAACAGGTTGGAGTCAGCTCCAACTTTTTAAGGTGTTGGCTCTAAGTCGAGTTTCCAAAATAGTAATAAAAAGTTCATCGTGGAGTCGGCTCTGAGATTCTGTGGTGTCGACACATTACAAGCTGGAGTCAGCTCTAATTTATAGGTGTCGGCTCTAACAGTATTTCGAAAAATGTAGTCTTTGTTCTCAGGTTAGAGTCGGCTCTAATTCTGCAGGTGTCGACTCTAAATTCTGAAGTATCCCAGGTTAGAGTCAGCTCTAATTTTTCAACTCTAAACCATGCCGAAAGTTTCAAATTGTTTCGATACGCTCTGGAGTCGGCTCTAATAACTGTGGAGTCGCTCTAAACTCTGAACTTTGACATATACCATAAAAAACTGATTCAAGCCTAATAAACATTTGAATATTTAACCTTTCTAAATTTCTGAAACAAATCCGTCCTTCGACTCGGGCGCGGTGTCTCCTGAGCTTCCTCCTAGGTGGACCTGCACAGAAGTCCTCACGCAAGAGGCGTTGGGGGTGGCCCTCCGCGGAAGACCCTCCGATGCTCAAGTCGGTGGAGATCGACATCACAGAAATGATCTCTCAGGGGAGTCCCTCCAGGGGTGGCCAATCGGGAGCTCTAGGGGAGCGCCGATGAACAGTGAAGGAGAGAGAGAGTGTATGTGTGAGAGTGGGCTACGAGGCACTTCTGAACCAGATGGGTCAGTGCTTGGACCTGCTGGACCAGCGTGACGAACTGATCCTGGGTCACCGGGATGGCTGGCGGTGACGGGGTCTCAACTGGCGGCGGTTGCGGCGCCGCGTTGCTCATCGAATCAGGTCTTTGGGAGACGACCTGATCCTGGGCTTCAGAAGTTGCTCTTCTCCGATTAGCCATTCGAGAGGTTCTCTTCCGGATCGAGATCCTTGTCTCCTTTCTTCAAGTTTTAACGGGACTTGAGGCCCTTCCTCTAGCACCAATCTGTTGCCGCGGGATTCGTCCTCCGACTCGAGCGCGGTCGGTCTCCTGATCGGGCTTCCTCTTGGGCGGACCTACACAGAAGTCCTCACACAGAGGCATTGGGGATGGCCCTCCGCGGAAGACCCTCCGATGCTCAAGTCAGTGGGGATCGATAATTAACAGAAATAAGGAGAAGGATCTCTCTGGGGAGTCCCTCCAGGGGTGGCCAATCGGGAGCTCTAGGGGAGCGCCGATGAGCAGTGAAGGAGAGAGAGAGTGTGTGTGAGAGTGGGCTTTTGCGCGCGTACCTGAGAGAATCTGGAAGTGTCATATTTATAGCAATCACCTGAATCTTGAGCGCCTTCTGGAAGGTTCGAAGGTTGTTGGGATATGAAAATGATTCGAATCAGGTTGTTGTGAGGCCGGTGGGATCCGTATCTTGTTTGTTGAAGGATCGACGGCTGGGAGAGCTTTCTGATGGCCTGAGATTCGATGAGCGTGTAGGTTCTAGGCCATTATTGTAGATCCTAGACCACTCCTTGATATGATCCTTTGTTGGGATGTTGTTACGCTAGACCTAGGCTCTCCCGCGTCCGGTTCCACGGAAGTGCATGTCGAGCCATGGATTGTTCGAGGAAGCCGAGCTATGGGTAGCTCGGGAAAGCCGAGCTATGGGTTGCTCGGGAGAACCAAGCTATGGGTGACTCGGGGAAGCCGAGCTATGGGTTGCTCAGGAGAAGCCGAGCTATGGGTTGCTCGGAGAAGCCAAGCTATGAATAGCTCGGGGAAGCTGAGCTATGAATAGCTCGAGGAAGGGTTGCTCGGGGGAATCGAGCTATTGGCTCGGGGGAGCCGAGCTAAAGGTTTCTCGGGGAAACCGAGCTATGGGTTGCTCGGAGAAGCCGAGCTACGGGTAGCTCAGAGGGAACCGAGCTATGGGTAGCTCGGGGAAACCGAGCTAAGGGTAGCTTGGGGGGAGCCGAACTATGGGTCGCTCAAGAAACCGAGCTATGGGTAGCTCGTGGGGAGTCGAACTATGGGTTGCTCGACCAGTTGGACCATATTAGTTAGCTCGTTCTTTATGGGCGTAATGTAGCGGATGGGGGGATGGGCTGATCTTAACTGTTATCAATGCTGGCGATTTTACCCCTCAACACTTGTCAATTTCATTAGTAACATAAGCAATATACTCATGGCTTTTGTTAATCATCAAAATCAACACAACAAAGAGGTTCATTATTTATTAAAGAGTTAAATTCCCTTTTTAGATGATTTTTGTAACAAAAGTCATGTGATTTGTTAGCATTGGGATTTTTTTTTTTAAAAAAAAGCATAGCAACTATCCATGTACTATGATTAACTGGCTTCCTTTTAGCTATGGTATGCTAGATTTTAATATTTTTAAGGATGGTACATAATTTGCTGTATTAAAAAGTAATCATACTTTGTTAGAGCAATTGAACTAATTAGATGCTTGAGACATTGCATGCTGAGTTCCAGAGAGAGAGAGAGAGAGAGAGGTATTGCATATCAAAGGTGAAGCACCTCATTATAATATAACTAGCTTAACAAAGTCATCATGGCACATTTAGCTCTCCTAGCCTATCAATTCCTTAAACTTTCGCTCAAATTCGTTTTGGCTTTCAAACTTTCGTTTTGGCTTTCAAACTTTCTGTTGTTACGGTGTACTCTTTCATGTTTTAAGAATATTGCATTCCTGATGTTTCACTATGAGGTTAGATAATGATTAATTGGATTGAAGGATGCATTAGATCTCTTCTTACATGATTCTGGTTAATAATTTTTCTACTTCTTTTCTTATATCTCAGTTAGAAGTGTGGTATAGGGCTATCCATTATCTTAATATTTATTCATCTTATACTCTAAAATATTATCTCATATTTGCATCTAGCAATGGACAAAACACCGATTCATGGGTACAGTCTTAGAAGGAAGGGGCCTAAGTTGAGCTACATATTTCTGGCATATGACTATTTGCTTTTCTCAAGGGCTCATCCTACTAACTGTAATCACCTTAAGCAGGTTATAGAAAATTAATGTGCCGAGCATACAAGCAATAACCTTGATAAATCAATGATGCTATTTAGCTCAAAAATCAATAAAAGGTTTGCAACTAAATTAACCATCGTTCTAGGAATCAACATAATTAATGACTTTGGGCTGTACTTGAAATCAACAGGATTCATGACTTTGGGCTATACTTGAAGGTCCCTATCAAAGGCATTAAATTAAAAAAAAAAAAAAAAAAACTAAGACTTGCATATTGAAGGATAGAATCATGTTAAAATTAGATTCTTGAAAGTAGAAGGTTCTATCATTTTGCAAGTCAATGCACTCTTCTAAAATCTATCCTCTATTATATGCCTCTTTATATTCTCTCATATGATTATTCCACATAGTTTTTTAGTTTGATTTGAGAAAATTATTTGAAGTTTCTTGTAGGACTATCATCAAGGAAGCAAAGCTATTCATACTATAAGTTGGGACAACATCTCTAGAGACTAAAATGTGGGCGGACTAAGAATTCTTAAGATTCCTAAGTGATGAATCACAGTACAAAGCACAGTAGCAGGCTAAATAATTCTAAATCAAAATTGTTTATCTGCTCAAATAGTCAATAGAGAGTACCACTTTCATGGAAACTAACAATCTTATAAACCCTCTTGGAGCTGCTCCTTAATATGGAAAGTTATATGCTAGGCTTTTAAAAGCATAGTAGATGGATTTATTTGGTCTATTGGGTCTAGAGGATGGGTTGATATTGTAACTTAGCTATGGTTCTCTACAACTCCTTTTAGCAGGTGCTCAATCAAATTTGATACCTTTCTAGCGGTTAATCTCTCTACTATGAACAAATTTATACTACTTGATGTGGAATGGAATCAGGACTGCTGCTTTCCTTATATTTAGTTGAGGAGATTATTCAAACTTTGGTTGCTGGTCCGTGCTACTAGGATATATATGTTGGGGTTTGGGATATAACCCAAGTATTGTGATAAAGCAAGTGTATCAGAAACTGCTACTACTAATGGAGATGTGTCTAGTACAAGCTTAGCAAAATATGAAAGTTTGCAGCATATCAGAGAGTTCTTTATTTATATAAAAGCTATTTAGAGTGGTCATCCCAGCACTCTTATTACTTCTAGTGGAATCAAATCATGTGGCCCAATATTCAAAAGGTGTAGTAAGGCTTCTGAAAGTCTTAATAATTTATTCTTCCAATATGCGGAGTCTCATGAGTTGTAGAATAGCCTTTTTAGCCTAAAACAGATTACATCTATAACTCAAATATATAAATTTTCTTATTGATAAGCCTGCAACTTCCCTTCAACTATTTATTCAATCTTTCATTGTCTACTTACTTTGGCTCATTTAGAAGGAAACCAATAAAGAATTATTTCAATAAAAATCATTCCATCCAGTTCATATTACGAGATAGGCTTTTCATATATCCGTAGAATTTATCCATTCCATCAAATGGTGTTCATTCAACTTCTCTCGTATTTGAGGCAGTGCTAATCATTAGTCTCTAGGATCACACCTACAAAATAATTATTTTATACTTGCCCCCAAAGCTAGGTATCTTAAGATCAAATTTGAAGACTTTCATCCTAACTCTATGGGAGTTCCCAATTATTTCAGCCATCCTTTATTCGTTGCTACGATCCCTCTGCCTTGAGGATCAGTCTCCTTTATTGAAGTGATAGTTGTTTGGTATGGATTGAGGGTAGGCGTATCATACTATAATGATATGCTTAACTCATCAGTAGAAGCAATTATCTTGGAAAAAGAACTAGAAACAATGATCTCTTGGATCAATGGCATCTTTGGGACCTACCATCCATGGTTACAATATATTCACTCAAGCATTTAAACATTACTGTTGATGTCCGATCACTTTGAGCTGGCGTCCTTGAGCGTCGGCTGTTCCTCCATAGAAATATCGGGATCCTTCCTTTGTCTTCAAAGCCTGCAAGAAGTCCCACGGCCGGGTATTCTAACGGAGACCCTCCGATGCTTAAGTTAGTGACCAGGGCAACAGCCGTGAGCTCGAGGGAGCCCGAAAGAAAAAGAGAGAAAGACTTTTAGAAGAGCTTAGCGCATTGAGTTCCTGGACTTACCTGCCTCTTCTTACCTGATTTATTTACCTTCTTGCTTTGTGTAGCTTGCTTGAGAAGTTTAGAGCCTGTCCTTTAGTGAGAGTGGGTCACGTGGGGCCTCATGATGGGTCGTGACTTTTTGGGCTTATCTGATTCGAGTGGTTGGGGTGTCATGATGACTGAGAACTTTGGTGAGTAGAATGTCATGATTAGTATCTGTGAGACCTGATGTGCTGCCACTTGTCAGGGCCTTTATGAGGCTGCTTCTTCTTAATGGCATGTCAGAGCCACATCCCTATTAGAGTGAGTGGCTATCTAATTTTGTCATGTTGATCACTGTGCCTTCTGGCCTCGAGATCGAGATTCTATCCATTTCTGACAGAATGCCTTTCATAAAAGGAAAAAACAGTTTTTCCTATGCACAGGATCTCAAGGTGGAAAGCATGTAAATCGGTTTTAATATTCACATTGAATATTAATTAAAGCAATTAACAGATCTGAAATTTAAGATTAGTTAAATAAGTTTAAAATAGTACCTCTCGTTGCGGAAGCTATTGATAACGAAGGTAGCAGATCCGATCTGCAGAGAGAAGTTCCCCTTCATGCCTTGTAAGAGCCGCACGCGCCGCTCTCTATATCACACGCACGCCTGATGAATGCAGATAGGAAGTGAAATTCTTGAACAATGGAAGAAGAACTCTTCTCCCAAGAAGAGACAATCTCCAATTGGACTTCTTGCAGACTTTCTGTGATTGCAGAAGATCAGCTTTCACAGAAAAGTCTCTGTCAATTTTTTTTCTTTTTTTTTTGTTTCCCCTTTTTTATTTCCATCGTAACCTTTATATCTGATGAAAAATTTTGCAATAAAAAAATATAAAAGAGCTCTTTAAAATGCCATTACATGAATCCCATTATGGCATTAAGTCCGCAGTCACCTCATCAATGCATCCCTCAAACGGCGAGCCTAAGAGGAAACGTAGAGTGACGGGACCTTTGAGTATCCTTCCGTAACATAATCAATAACTCCGTTCCCAGGCTGTTATAACAAGTGTATGATGACAAATGAAGATATTATCAATTAAAATTTTCTTTTGTTAACAAAATTGATCCAATCAATTCTGTTTGAAGTCCAAATTCAAATCCGAAAGAAGCTACTCGTAGCTCTTGAACCATACTTCATATTGTGCCTTGCCGAGCTCCAATCCGAAGTGATTTATGAATTCAAAATTCATAAATAAACTTTCAGAGGCTCTATTGGATATCCAGATCGAACTACTTCGAACCCGAATCCAAACCACTCTGTTATAAGACCAACCATTGGTCCATGGTTTAAATTAACTTTATTCCAGATTCATATCGTGTCCCAAAATTCTATTTGAGTTACTGACTAACTCAAATCATCCTCGAAGTAGGTGCTGCCGCTAATGTCTAGAGCTAGCTAAACATAGCCAGAACGAACCCCATATGACCCATCTGATTGAGTCCCACTCAAATCAATGATCACGCCTGCGTACAAGTCATTCGACTATGTGCGTGATTCCATAGGTTCAAACCTAAGCAGCATAGGAACGCTTCCTATACTAATCGATGTGACTATCTAGCCATGGTTCCCGACGTCCAGATAGATCGAATTTGCACAAGGCAACATTCTAGAACCCAGGCTATGGTTGCCGCATAATTCATCCCCTTGTCCTAGTACTCTGGGCGAATACGGAGTTAACTACCAACTCCGAGTAAATCACCCAAGTATGTTTCAATGCAATGAATTTTGTGACACCTCACAAAGATTACCTTGGCCAAGGTTTTGCTAAATTGAAACATAGTTCGAGCACTCTCTCTAACACTTAGAATGGACAATCCCATCTTGACTCATCACTGACCCAATAAGTACTTGACTGCACCAAGCAACCTTCCATCACCGGATTAGAAATCCGGGTGGTCCAGTGCCTAAGTATGAGTTGCTTATCAAGTCAACATGATAGTCTCATGTCAAAGGGACACTTATACCCATTGCCTTCTATGAGTTGCTCCAGGCAGTTGAGCACTCAACAGAGATGAGTCACTGTTCAGTGAATGTACTCCTACACTCACCCGCATGTCATACCAGTGTTATACACTCCTTGGTTTAAGAGAACAAACCAACCCATATGACATACAACGACCTACACTTGATTACGTCGTCGTCCTTGGTAACGACGTATCATTTGGCCGCAAACTTATTTAAGAGTTACTCAACAATTTCTCCATTGTCGAATACATGTAACTCTAAGGACTACAACATATTGGAATTCTACTGGAAGATGTAAACTATATGCTGTATGGCCAAAATTCACTCTTATTTATTGAATAAATCATGTTCATATACATCAACTCATAACCATCTACAAGCTAGACGATTGGCTGTAGGATACATTTTCTAACATTCCATTGATCTCGCCTCTGTCTTTGCAGAGGTGAATGCTGAGTCTGCTTGAATGAAATCATAAGCAGTCCTAGGACATAGCTTCGCACCAATTAACTCGGGTATGTTTCAATTAACCCACCCTCGTAGATGATTCCAAGGGTATTCGAACTTTGGGCTGGTTGACACCATATTCATGACCCACACCAAGTTATTAACTATATAAGCATTAATCTCCATGCCCTGTCCTTGCCATGGAATTACCATTAAAACCCTCATCATTTAGCTCAATTTTTCATGACCGCTCTCTCTTTCTTCTGCTGAAACCTCCATTACGTGCATGCATGGGGCCGTCTAGGCCGTTCCGAGGTTACTGTGACTGTTACGGAGTTGGGAGACCGGAGAGTGCCGCGGCCATTGACGGACCTTAAGGCCGCTGTGGCCGGTACAGGTGAGGCGGAGGAGCCCAGGGGCTGCCGCCTAGGATTTGCGAGGGGCCGCCTAAGATGGAAGAAGGGCCGTTACGGAAAGGCCGGAGGTTGCCTAGGATTTGCCAGAGGCCACCTAGGATGGAAGGAGGGCCGTTTTGGGAGAAGCAGGGGCCACCACGGAAGACCTAGGGCCGCCTGGACTTGGAAGCCATCACGGGATTCTCGGGCCGCTGTTGGGGGCCATCGTGGAAGATGGATGCTGTCGTGGAGGAGGCTGTTGTGCATCGAAGCCATCCGTAGAGGAGGACGTTATGGAAGCCGGGGGCCTGTAGCGGAGAAGAGCTGAGCCTGGATGAAACGAAGATAGGGGAGATCCAGAGAGTCCCTCAAGAGCCAGACGAAACTAGGGGCGTCTGGCTCTGTTCTCGGACTTGGCACGATGTTGGAATCCTAGAACGGACCCGACATGATACTAAGCTGAGTCCGTCGAGGGAGGAGAGTAGAGGACGCATCCGTTGTTGGGACCGTCTAGCCTACATAGGGCGGATTCCAAGACACTCCCTCTCTTGCACCCGGGCTTTAGTAAGCCAGAGTCAAATCACAGCCGGGACATAAGTATCAAGGTAAGGGTACTATGTATCTTTGTATGTTTTATGGGACCAAAGGGTAACCAACAACACACACATCCCACTCCTGCGACAGGGAGCCCACTTAAGATGAGGTCGCAATCTATTGAGCCACCTAGAAAGGTCAGCTAAGACTGGACCATCTAGAAAAATTGACTTGGGAATTATTATCTATGGGGTTAACTGGCCCCATCAATGCCCCCACACTTCTTGAGCTTATAGGTTCTGTAACCATCAAGCTGAAGGAGTGTAGAACTTCTTCTTCTTCTTCTTCTTCTTTTTCACTTCGCATGGATTTGTGATCATGTCTGTGTGTTATCTAAAATTGTGCTCGTACCTTCTTAAAGACTTTAGAGTAGGAGGTTAGCTACCTTAGGCTGGCTAGGGCAGCTAGCAATTCTCTCACAGGGTCCGAAAGTGATGCTCGTCAACTAACTGGCAGTTATGGAATCGCCGAGGGGCTGCCTGGGATTCTTGGGGGCCACCGGGTACTACTTAGGATGCTCGGGCCACCATGGATGACGAGGATAGCCAGAGAGTTAAGATCAGGGTCCTTCTTTTGGATTCTATAGCCTTCGTTACATGCATGCAACCTCATGCACCTAATCGGCCGTCGTGGAATAGAGGGTCCTTGGCTGTATTCCAAGGATGGTGCTCCGCAGTGACTGCTTCACGCTTGCAGACAAGGAGCCTCTTGCAGTGGGCACCAAACTCCTTGTTTTCGGCAAGGAGACTACTTCTCATGTAGTTCTAACAAATTCATGGTCTCCCGGTGTTGAGATGAACTCCCTAAGGTGCCCATTTGGATCTGCTGGCCTTGGGGAGAAGGCCATTGTAGTTGGTGGTACTGATGCTCGAGGTAACATATTGGACTCTGCAGAGCTCTACAATTCTGTCGCACAAAAATGAGAAACTCTATCTAACATGAATAAGCCGAGGAAGATGTACTCGGGTTCTTCATGGATAATAAGTTCTACGTAATCGGAGGCATGGCCAGCCACACAGAGTTGCTGACATGCGAAGAAGAGTATGATTTGGAGAATGGGAGTTGATGATCCCAGGAAGCCATCCATGGCTTCAAGGTGGGAATCACATTCGCTCTAGTGTCGCTCCTCTACTATACTCAGCCTTTGTATGATGGGGTTGGAGGAAATGCTAGGTGGGTCATTGTGATAGTTGGTTGCATTCGTCTACCACCCACCTCTTTGGGCACATGATACTGTTGAGCTACAACGGGGCTCTAGCTATGAGCTGAACCATATGATGCAGAAGCTGGGCCAGAAGTCGGGCCATCAAAACTACCCTAATCTAGATAACCGTATGGATGATGAGCCAGTGGGTGACTACTGATACGAAGCATAAGGAGTGTTGAAGGTTCTAAATGCCTTGGCAGGACGGAAACTGTGGTGGACAGCGCCACCGCTTTACCATGTTCTCCTGCTCTGAGACTTGCCTGCACAGCTTTCAATAGGTTGCGAGTACATTATTGGCAAGTTGATTAGATAGTGGGTAGCCGACCGAGGTGACGATAACTTATTAGATATCAGGTTTGAAACTCAACGAGATTATTCAAAATACTTAGCCCAATATGTATGGAAACTTGATTAATTCTTTTAAGCTTGGGATCGCCTATGGGGCAATTGGCCTCATCAATGGCTTTACCCGCTTAAGAACTTTAAAGGATGTTGAAGGTATGTTGGTTATCTTAGGTTGACTAGGGCAGCCAGCAATTCTCTCCCGACATAGGGTTTGGAAGTAGTGCCCGTCAACTATGAATCCAAGATGTAAGTTGACTTAGGGTTTAATTGGCCAATTAAGAGTGGCCAATATTATCAACCTATTTCAAATGCATAATTTAAGCAAAGGTTTTACCTAGTTGTTCACTAGCCACAGAAAGTCGCTAAGGCTAAGAGAGTCGATGAGGCAAAGCGATAGATGGAGCTACAATAGTGTTGATGAGGCTAATAGATAGAGCTGGTGCCGATTCTAGAAGTATTATGTGCCGAGCTGGCCTCGGGCCTTGGCTCACGGCCGCCTATAATCCAAGTTCAAACCTTCAGGAATTTCTTATGCTGGCTCAGGGCGCCCATGCCCTTTTTGGGTTATATGTTGAGGCCGTTCGAAGCCAGCCCGAGGGGCGGCTAGGGGCCAAAAATAACTTGTGGCCGCCTAAGACCAGCCCGAGGGCCGGTTAGGGGCCAGAAATAACTTGTGGCCGCCCAAGACCAGCCCGAGGGCCAGTAGGGGCCTAATATACCTTTGGCTGCCCAAGACCAGCCCGAGGGCTGGTTAGGGCCTAACATAACTGTGGCCGCCAGGACCAGCCCAAGGGCCGGCTAGGGGCCTAACATAGCTGTGGCCGCCCAGAACTAGCCCGAGGGCCGGCTGGGGGCCTAACCCAACTGTGGCTGTCCAGGACCAGCCCGAGGGCCAGCTGGGGGCCTAACATAACTGTGGCCGCCCAGGACCAGCCCGAGGGCCGGTAGGGGGTCAGACTAACTGTAGCCACCTATGACCATCCCAAGGGCCGGCTAGGGGCCTAACATAGCTGTGGTCACCCAGAACCAGCCCGAGGGCCGGCTAGGGGCCTAACCCAACTGTGGCCACTCAGGACTAGCCTGAGGGCCGACTGAGGGCCTAACATAACTATGGCCGCCCAGGACCAGCCCAAGGGCCGGCTAGGGGCCTAACATAGCTGTGGCCGCCCAGAACTAGCCCGAGGGCCGGCTGGGGGCCTAACCCATCTGTGGCCACCCAGGACCAGCCCGAGGGCCGGCTGGGGCCTAACATAACTGTGGCCGCCCAGGACCAGCCCGAGGGCCGGTAGGGGGTCAGACATAACTATGGCTGCCTAGGATCAGCCCGAGGGCCGGCTGGGGGCCTAACATAACTGTGGCTGCCAAGGACCAGCCCGAGGGCCGACTGGAGGCCTAACCCAACTATGGCCGCCCAGGACCAGCCAGAGGGCCGGCTGGGGGCCTAACATAACTGTTGCCGCCCAGGACCAGCCCGAGGGTCGGCTGGGGGCCTAACCCAACTGTGGCCGCCCAGGACCAGTCAGAAGGCCGGCTAGGGGCCAGACATACCTATGGTCGCCCAGGACCATCCCAAGGGCCGGTAGGGGGCCAGACATGGCTGCCTCGGGGTTTCTCGTGCCGATCTGGGAGTTTGACTCGGGGCTGCCTAGAGCACAAGACTTGAACCTTCGGAGGTTTCTCGCGCCGATCCGGGGTATCTGTGTCTTTTGGGCTGCCGAGGTCCTTTTGAAACCCCGAAGGGTGACCCAAGAGTCGCTGTGGTGGGACCATGCTTGGGAGCCTTTAACCCCGGAGGATGACCTGAGGGCACTTTGACCTGGCTCAGGGTACTTTTTTGAAACCCTGAAGGGTGACCCGAGAGTCGCTGTGGTGGGACCATGCTCGAGAGCCTTTAACCCCGAAGGGTGACCTGAGGGCACTTTGACCTGGCTCAGGGTCTTTTTTGTACAACATTGCCACAGGGGTTTAGCTCGGGGCCACTTAGGACACATGGCTTGAACCTCCGGAGGTTTCTTGTGTCGGTCCGGGGTGTCTGTGTTCCTTAGGCTATTGAGGGGTTAGGAATTAAGTCGAATAAAAAGAAATCTATTGAATTAAATGAAAAGAAACTTTGTTCTCAGAGTGTGGTATACTTAGCTTTCGAGGATTTTTGCCTTTGCATCGTGTTTGGTGTCGGCGTCGATTAAGGACTTGGGAGCTTTTCTTTGGAGAAATTGGTCTCCTGTTGCTGACCTGGGTACTTCAGCCTGCTAGTGGTCTATCCCTCAGGAAATCAGGTTCATTGGAATGGAAGTGTCGTTGTCCTCGCTTGGGCATCATCACTTGTCCATTGCTGAGGATGCTAACTCTTCCCTCATCAGATGTCCACCAGCATCATTTAGTATATGAGAGTTTTTTTTCTTCTGGATGCTAAGGCTCTATCACTTGCAGCCGTTTTGTTTCCCTACTCTTGGATGCCAGTTTTTTCTTCTGGACACTCTCTCTGTTAGTTTCTTCTTTCTCCGAAATCTGGTTTCCCTCCTCAGGTAACTAGGAGCAATCCTCAGAAACCTTTAATTGATCAAAATCTTCTTCAACGTTATGCGTCTGGGGTAAATCCTTTGCAAGCTCTCCCACCTCCTCTACAAGCTTGTGTCTACGTACACATGATCTGAGCTCATCCCGCTTTCGATCCAGAGGCTCACGTCCTGACTCCTCTTTCATAGCTTTTTGCCCTTGCGCAGTGTTTTTCCTTTGAAGGAATTGGTCACCCTTAGTGCTGAAATCTGAGAGCAGCTAGAACCAAATCCGCCAGAGGGCTCGGGCTCGGTTCGGCTCTTGGGTGCAATAGATAGGAAGAGAGAGAGAGATAGAGAGGGCTTTGGTAGAGTCAGTAGTCAAAGCCTTTTGTCTTCATCTTTCACCTTGCATTAATTGCATCAACATCTCTTGGCCTACTACCACCAGAAATCAAAATGCCTACAAATGCTTGAAGTGACGGGCCATGGATAATGTCACAAGTTTGCCCCTTTTTGAAAATTATTCTACTGACCATGTTGCAATCCACCTCTGGCTATTTGTTGAGCCTTTAATTAAGCTCCTCTGGCCGCTGGTGCTATTCATCTAGATGTTTCTTCACCTTAGGATTAAGATCTTTCCTAGATGGCTCAGAAGATGAGTAATGAGAGGAGTGGCAGATTGAGCGGGGGGTAGGAGACTGTAATCTCCTGAAAGCTTCACGATGGTCTTTTGCTCCTCAGTGCGATGTGGATGCCCCCCAGCATGATTGGTGAGGACCTTTGGCACATGCGTCACCACCATGGCTATTTTAGAGGGGACAAAGACTTACAGATCAGGGAGACAGAGCTCTCTTTCCTTTAGCATAGTCGCCCCCCTACCTGGCGCGCTAATCTGTTGATGCTCGATCACTTTGAGCTGGCATCCTTGAGCGTCGATCGTTCCTCTATAGAAATATCGGGGTCATTCCTTTGTCTTCAAAGCCTGCAAGAAGTCCCACGGCCGGGTATTTCGATGGGGACCCTCCGATGCTCAAGTTAGTGACCAGGGCAACAGCCGTGAGCTCGAGGGAGCCCGAAAGAAAAAGAGAGAAAGGCTTTTAGAAGAGCTTAGCGCATTAAGTTCCTGGACTTACCTGCCTCTTCTTACCTGATTTATTTACCTTCTTGCTCTGTGTAGCTTGCCTGAGAAGTTTAGAGCCTTGTCCTTTAGTGAGAGTGGGTCACGTGGGGCCTCATGATGGGTCGTGACTTTTGGGGCTTATCTAATTCGAGTGGTTGGGGTGTCATGATGACTGAGAACTCTGGTGAGTGGAATGTCATGATTAGTATCTATGAGACCTGATGTGCTGCCACTTGTTAGGGCATTTATGAGGCTGCTTCTTCTTAGTGGCATGTCAGAGCCACAGGCGTTGTCCCTGTTAGAGTGAGTGGCTATCTAATTTTGTCCTGTCAGAGATAGATGATCACTTGATTACTGTGCCTTCTGGCCTCGAGATTCTATCCATTTCTGACAGAATGCCTTCCATCGATCTCACCTCTGTCTTTGCAGAGGGTGAATGCTGAGTCAGCTTGAATGAAATCATAAGTAGTCCTAGGACATAGCTTCGCACCAATTAACTCGGGTATGTTTCAATTAGCCCACCCTCGTAGATGATTCCAAGGGTATTCGGACTTTGGGCTGATTAACACCATATTCATGACCCACACCAAGTTATTAACTATATAAGCATTAATCTCCGTGCCCTATCCTTGCCATGGAATTACCATTACAACCCTCATCAATTAGATCAATTAGTTTTCCTGACCGCTCTCTCTTTCTTCCGCTAAAACCTCCATTACGTTCATGCATGGGGCCGTCTAGGCCGTTCCGAGGTTACTGTGACTGTTACGGAGTTGAGAGAGACCGGAGGTGCCGCGGCCATTGATGGACCTTAAGGCCACTGTGGCCGGTACGGGTGAGGCGGAGGAGCCCAGGGGCTGCCACGATTTGCCAGGGGCCGCCTAGGATGGAAGGAGGGCCGTTATGGAAAGGCCAGAGGCCGCCTAAGATTTGCCAAGGGCCGCCTAGGATGGAAGGAGGGCCGTTTTGGGAGAAGCAGGGGCCGCCATGGAAGACCTGGGGCCGCCTGGACTTGGGAGCCGTCACGGGATTCTCGGGCCGCTGTTGGGGGCCGTCGTGGAAGGCGGATGCTACCGTGGAGGAGGCTACTGTGCATCGAAGCCGTCTGTAGAGGAGGCCGTTATGGAAGCCGGGGGCCTGTAGCGGGGAAGAGCTGAGCCCGGCCGAAACGAAGATAGGGGAGATCCAGAGAGTCCCTCGAGAGCCAGACGAAACCAGGGGCGTCTGGCTCTGTTCTCGGACCTGGCACGACGTTGGAGAATCCTAGAACGGACCTGGCACGAGCTGAGTCCGTCGAGGGAGGAGAGTAGAGGACGCATCCGTTGTTGGGACCGTCTAGCCTACATGGGCGGACTCCAAGACACTCCCTCTCTTGCACCTGAGCCTTAGTAAGCCTGAGTTTATGGGACCAAAGGGGAACCAACAACACACACATCACTTAGGATGAGGTCGCAATCTGTTGAGCCACCTAGAAAGGTCAGCTAAGACTGGACCATCTAGAAAAATCAACTTGGGAATTATTATCTATGGGGTTAATTGGCCCCATCAATTACTTAATTTCTTTTATAGGTATATGTCACCCCTTGAGTAGCATGCGTGCGACCAGGGGGTTGTGTGCAGCCTGTGGCATAGACGCACGGGCGCGGCAGGTGGCCAAGAGCCGGCCAGGCCGAAGAATAGGCTGTGTGGCAGGATGCGGGCAGACCGGCCAGCAAGGCATGCGAAGTTGGCCGGACGAGCACAGCGGCATGGACCGACGGCCAAGGCATGGACGAACGAGAGGCGCGCGCGGGCCGGGCATCAAGGCAAAGTGCCGGGACCAAGCTCCAAGTGCGGGTGGCAGCCGCATGGGCTCGGCACGAACTTCGCTTGTGGAGCAAGCGAGGTTGGACATCAGATTCGGGAGACTGCAGCGTGGGTGCGTGGGGCAGTTGCACGCCCAGGCGCTCGCAGACACGGCGCAGGCGGCGTCGGGCTTGCACCAGCACAGGGTGAGGTTGTTCTGGACCGGGAGCAACAGGTGCGCGTGCAGGTCCTCGCCCGCTAGGAGGGGCGCGCGCATCCGAAAGTGGCACGAGTGCGGAGATTTGAATTCAAATTTCAAAGGCCCGGTAGGACATTTCGAGATTCACAACGTGGATCATGGTGCTGGCCTTATCCGGGTGCCAGCATGGCAGAGCACGCGGTGCCCACGATGGTGGCCGGTGCGTGCCCAAGCGGGCAGTTGGTGCCCGTGCACGGACAGACTGCGCGGCTGCACGCGCTAGGCTATGCCAGCGGCCAGCGCATGTCTTGCGGAGGCATCCTTATCCACATGCAGCAAAGCCACGCCGCAGGGGTGATCTAGGCCACTTGTGGGAAGGCCAAAGGATGGCCAAGATTAGGAATCCATGGCTTCAAGCGGATTAGCCTTTGGGCCAATGGGCACCTGATCAGACGACCGAGAGGGTCTAAGGCGCGGATCAGTCCAGCAACCATGGAGCAGCATTCGGAGTCTTGGAACCTTGGAGAGAACCAAGACTCTACCTTCATCCACCCGTGTGAGTGAGCGAGAGGAGGAAGAAGGAAGCTTGGCACAGAGGAGTCTTCCTGTGTCCAAGCAAGGTTGCCGAGGAGTCTTCCTGCAACCATTGCAAGGCAAGAGAGGGAAAGGGCCTGCGAGCATTCTTCTTGTAAGTGCATACTGCACTTCGCTTTGTATTCCTTGTAGTCTTTGAATAAGCTATAAAGGTTGGGAGTTTTCCTGTATGTGCTTGAGTTTGTCATTGTCATTGCATGCTGTTTGTGGGTTGATTGATTGCGCGCAAGGCCATGGGACTTGTTGTCGCCAAATTGCTTTCCTCGGACATCGAGCAAAGGTGAGGATCCAAAGGACGGTGAGGACAGGTTCAGGAATCTTTAAACGCCTCCTTCCCAAGCAAAAATCCTGCAAAGAAGTCCCCGAGGATCGGTTGCTCCGGTGGGGACTCTCTAACGCTCAGTGAGTGACCCGGGAAATAGTTATGAGTAACAGACTAAAAGACTTAGCCTAAAAACTTGGAGTTCAGATCTTCTCTTTCGTTATGAGTGAAAGTTCTTATACCTGTTCGAAAGTCCCTCTTACCTCCTTTCTTTAGAAAGTTATTGAATCCGAGACGTCATCCTCTGGCAGAGGATGGGTGGCAAGGCTAACAGAGACAGGTCACAACCATCCCTGAGTTTGTCAGAGGTAGCCTAACCTACCATCTTTCTGTCAGGTGCGGCGCCATAGGTGGTAGGTAGGCCTGATCATGTCAGGCATGCACCGTAACTGGTAGTGGCCACGCGGGGTCGTAGAAGGTTGATTGTTGGAAGAGTTAATTCTCGAGGCATGCATATTTTAAAATTTGATAACAATTATCAATGCGAAAATTTAAAGATTACATATTAATCTGTCTAACATGTATCAAGATCATATCTTTACATTATATTATAAGATCGTTTGATCTAAGTATTGCATATAAATTAAATAATTAAGATTATATCTTAATCTTCAAAATTAGAAGTCATATTACTCATCTTGAAGCATGCCTTAAGATCTAAGGATCAAATCACTCACCTTAAGAACAGTAGGTAAATCCTTTGTGCTCTGCAGCCGTTCAATCGTCCGGCCTCTAGTATTGTCCACGCGAAGCCCCGAATGATCGGATTCCCGGGAGTGCTAGCTCACGGAAAAATAATTTTGCTGATCTTGAATTCTTCCACTTGAATCTTTCACCAAGATCCACCAAGCTTTTGCTAACACTAAAATCACACCAGAATTTTTGTTCTAACTCTTAGAACTGTAACACTTGGTTCTAACTGTTTAGAATTTTTGATCTCTTTTAATATTGTGTTGTGTTATCTGGTGAGGGATGTCCTCTATTTATAGTTTCATATTAGTCAGCATATTGAATTCTAATATTTAGAATTCCGTTATTTTTGTGAAAACCAAAGAGACATATTAAATTCACACACTTATCAATGCATGAAGAGTTGTGTAGAGTGCTCTTCCAAAGAGGCACATTAATTCACACGCTTATCAATGCACGGAGAGTTGTGTGGAGTGCTCTTCCAAAGAGGCACATTAATTCATACACTTATCAATGCACGAAGAGTTATGTGGAGTGCTCTTTCAATGAGGCACATTAATTCACACACTTGTCAATGCACGGAGAGTTGTGTAGAGTGCTCTTCCAAAGAGGCACCTTTTAGCAAATTTTATTTTTCTTGAACTTGGGAATCATTTGAAGAAGATTAAAAGTTATAAATTAAATTCTGCATGAGAATTTAATTTCTCATGAGATGAGATTTTAGTTATCTCATCATGCGAGAAAACCTTTTTCACACATGGGGTTTGGATTTTTGGTTTTAAGCTAATTTGAATTTATTGGATTAAACCAATATAGATCATGGTCCTAGCCCAAATCAAATTTGGCTAATCCTGAATCTATTTAAATCCAAATCAAATCTAATTTCAAATCAATATTTGAAATTGATTAGTCCTTCTAGTAGACTTAAACCAAATTGAATCTTATTCACTTGTACTTAATCCAATTGAGATAATTCAATCAATCAAATTGATTAATTAAATCATATACGATTCTCAATCGTTGATCAGCAAATAGATCATCCTAGGAAACTTCTATGCGTGTGACTCTCTAGGTTCGAACCTAAGCCGGTAGCATAGAAATAATTTTCTATACTAATCGATGTGCCCATCTAGCAATGGAACCCGACGTCCGGATAGGTCGAAGAGTTGCCGAGCAAACTCCAAGAACCCTAAGAAACAGTTACCGTATAATTCATCCTCTTGACCACAAATGCTAAGGATGGCTTAAGAGCCTATCAACTCTAAACAGCAAATCCATAAAGTGATTTCAATTTTAGTGATCATGTGACTTTCACATGAAGTGCCTTGGCCAAGGTCTTGCTAAATTGAAACACAAGCATTTCTCCTTTTAACGGGATAGGTCAAATTTCATCTTGATCCACAACTGACTACCACAAGTACTTGACTGCACCCAGTAACCTTTCGTAGCTGGATTAGAAATCCAGGTGGTCCGGCACCTAAGTACAATGAGTTTCTTGTAAGCCACTGGTTGTGATCTTCAGGTCTGAAGGATACTTATACCTATATCTTCTCGGATTAACTCTTGACAGTAGAGTATCCGGAAATGAGTCACGTTCGGTGAAATGTACTCCTACACTTTCACCTGTATGTCATACCAGTGTCTCTACACTCCTTGGTTAAGAGGACAACCAACAAATATGATATACAACGTCCTATAATTGATAGTACTATGGCCCTGTCATAGTATATCATTTGGTCGCGAACTCTTTTAAGGACCTTCAAAGATAAATCCTCCTTTATCGTGAAGGAAGATCCTGAGGGCTTCATTACTATTAGGAGTTTTAAGAAGATGTTCTTGTAATGAATAAACTGCCAAATAACTTTTATTAATATATCAATTTATATACAATTTACATCAGCACAATCATCAAATGATTGGCTTTAGGATACAATTCCCAACAAACTCCCACTTAGCCTAAAGCCACTCATTACAGTATCTAATACCCATCTTCAATTTATAGTCATCAAACTCCTTGATGCTGAGTGCTTTAGTAAATGGGTCACCTAGGTTTTCCTTTCCATCAATCTTCTGAAGATTTATGTCACCTCGGTCTACAATCTCTCGTATAAGATGAAACCGACGCAGTATGTGCTTGGTGCGCTGATGTGCTCGTGGTTCCTTTGCTTGAGCTATGGCACCAGTACTGTCACTGTACAACAGGACTGGTCCATCTATGGAAGGTGCCACTCCAAGCTCGGAGATAAACTTTCGCAGCCACACAGCTTCTTTCGCAGCATCTGATGCAGCGATGTACTCTGCCTCGCACACCGAATCTGCCACTGTATGTTGCTTGGAACTTTTCCAGCAAACAGCTCCACCATTTAGGATAAACACGAAACCCGATACACTTTTGCTATCATCATGATCTGATTGGAAACTGGAATCAGTATATCCAACAAGTTTCAAATCAGACTCTCCATAGACTAACCACTGGTCCTTAGTATTTCTCAAATACTTAAGGATTGTCTTAACAACTTGCCAGTGTTTTTCTCCTGGATCAGATTGGTATCTACTCACTACTCCTAGTGAGTATGCCACATCTGGTCTTGTACATGTCATGGTGTACATAATCGATCCTACTGCCGAAGCATATGGAATTCGACTCATACGTTCTCTTTCATTAGGAGTTGTCGGACAATCCTTCTTAGAAAGATGAATTCCATGGCCTATCGGAAGATAGCCTTTCTTGGAATTCTCCATGCTAAACCTCTTTAGCACTGTGTCAATGTACGTAGATTGGGATAAACCAAGCATCCTCTTAGATCTATCTCTATAGATCTTCATCCCTAGGATGTATGATGCTTCTCCCAGATCTTTCATGGAGAATTGTGATGATAACCATGTCTTTATTCCTTGTAATGCAGGGATATCATTCCCGATTAAGAGAATATCATCCACATATAATACAAGAAATACAATAACGGAATCGTTAGCCCATTTATAAATGCAAGGTTCTTCTTTATTCTTAATAAAGCCATAAGATTTGATCACTTTATCAAATCGTATGTTCCAACTCCTAGATGCTTGCTTAAGTCCATAAATAGACTTCTGTAGCCTGCACACTTTAGACTCGTCTTCAGATATAAAACCTTCAGGCTGTATCATATACACCTGTTCTTCTAAATCACCATTTAGAAAAGCGGTTTTAACATCCATCTGCCAAATCTCATAATCGAAGTGTGCTGCTATAGCTAGCATAATCCGAATGGATTTCAGCATTGCCACAGGAGAAAACGTTTCGTCATAGTCAATACCATAACGTTGACGATACCCCTTGGCAACCAGACGTGCTTTATAGGTCTCAACCTTTCCGTCTGCGCCTCTTTTCCTCTTGAAAACCCACTTACACCCTATGGGTTTTATCCCTTCGGGTGGGTCAACTAATGTCCATACATTATTGTCCTTCATGGAATCAAGTTCGGATTTCATGGCATCAAGCCATTTATTAGAGTCAGTCCTTTGCATAGCATCCATATAGGTGATCGGATCCTCGTTGTTCTCATCGAGTTCAACAGGATCATCGTTCTGGACCAAGAAACCTAAGTATCTGTCCGGTTGATGTGGTACTCTACCAGATCGCCTTAATGGTGCATCTAAAATGGGTTTTGAGTTTGATCTAATCAACTCAGATTCTAAGGGTTCACTGGTTTGTGTTGTTCCTTCTACTTGATGAACTTCCTCAAGTTCAACATTAGAGCTATTTGTTCCTTCACTAAGGAACTCCTTTTCAAGAAAAACTGCTCTATTACTAATGAACAACTTTTGTTCTTCAGTATTGTAGAAGTAATATCCTTTGGTTTCTTTCGGATAGCCGATGAAAAAATATTTGTCAGATTTGGGTTCAAGTTTGTCTGATTTTGCACGTTTCACATAAGCGGACACCCCCAGACTCTCAGATAGGTAATAACCGGTTTATGTCCATACCACATCTCATGTGGAGTTTTAGAAACAGACTTACTTGGAACCTTATTAAGAATATGACAAGCTGATTCTAATGCGTATCCCCAAAATGATATTGGCAAGCTTGCAAAACCCATCATGGACCGAACCATGTCTAACAGAGTTCGATTCCTTCTTTCCGACACACCGTTATGTTGCGGTGTTCCAGGAGGAGTCCATTGGGAGAGAATCTCATTCTCCCTTAAATATGTCACAAATTCATTGGAAAGGTATTCGCCTCCTCGATCTGATCGAAGGGTCTTAATACATTTTCCTGTTTGTTTTTCTACTTCTTTATGATATAGTTTGAACATTTCAAACGATTCAGATTTATGTCGCATAAGATAGACATAACCGAACCTAGAAAGGTCGTCTGTAAAAGTAATGAAGTAGTAATATCCACCTTTGGCACAAGTGCTCATTGGTCCACATACATCAGTATGTACTAGACCAATAGCTCTTTGGCTCTTTCACCTTTTCCAGTAAAAGATGACTTGGTCATTTTACCAAGAAGACATGATTCACAGGTAGTTAATGATTCACAATCATCAACTCGAAGGATGCCCTCCTGAGTTAACCTGTTTAATCTGTTCTTATTGATATGACCCAGCCGATGGTGCCAAAGATAAATATCTGTGACATCAGTTGTTCTAGGGCGCTTACTTGATTTGTACACTACATTCACAGGCTGTGATAATATATAAATGCCATTAGATAAATGCCCAGTCATTACAGTGACTCCATTCATAATGATATTCAAAGTAACATCCTTTATTGAAATTTCATAATGACTTTTGGCCAGAAGGCCTACAGAAATTACGTTCAACAAGAACGTTGGGCAAAAATGACAATCATTTAGTATAATGACATTTCTATTGAAAACTATTTCAAGAACTCCTAATGCCAGAACTGGAACTAATCTTCCATCGCCGACATTAAGGAATCTTTCATTGTCCTCAAATCTTCTGGTGACCTGTAGTCCCTGCAATGAATTGCAAATGTTAAAAGGACTCCCGGTATCCAATACCCAGGTCTGATTATCATATACAGAAAAATTACAAGGTGTTATCATATAAATACCTTGTTGAGCAACATCTTGCTCCTTTTTCTTCTTTGGCCTGTTTGGATCAAGTGTGGCAATGTAAAGAGGACAGTTCCTCTTCCAGTGCCCTTGCATCTTGCAGTGAAAGCATTCAGCTTGACTTTTATCAACTTTCTTCTTCTGCATCTGACCCCTTATAGATGTCCTAGCATGTTGCACCTTTTTATTATTCTTTTTCTTCTTCCCTTTCCCAAAGGGTTTACGCCCTACCTTAGATCCTTCAACCACATTAACCAAACCCTTAGAGAGCTGGTTATCCTTCTCAAAGTTCTGTAACAACCCCAACAAACCGTGGTAGTTGACTGCAGGCTTTGTCATTCGAAAATGAGTAAGGAAAGGTCGGAAGGATGGAGGCAAGGAATTCAGGATCGCATCTTTTCCCAACTGCTCATGTAAGGGAAAGCCGAGCTTGCTTAGGAGTTCTATCTTCTCGATCATGTACAATACATGATCAGTGACAGGAGATCCATCCCTCATTCGAGCATTGAAAATAGCACAACTAGTCTTGTGCCTTTCAACATCGTCGGGTGTGCCGAAAGATTCATTCAACGCTTGAATGATTTCTTCTGGCTGAGCATTCTCGAACCGGCGACCGAATTCATCGTTCATTGCTGCTAGCATGATACAACGCACGCTAGTTCTATCATTGAGCCACTTCTGATAAGTGTCTCTCTCAGAACTTTGGGTGTTTGCATCAGGTATCTTTGGTGCAGGATTATTCAGAATATATAGAATCCTCTCATGCTCAAGGACGATCTTAAGTTTTCTGAACCAGCTATTGAAATTGGAACCATTCAACTTGTCACTATCCAATAGGGACCTTAATGATAAATTAGTGGCCATGTTCTGCATAAGGAAAAACTAAAGTTTATTAGTATATAAATT
>UESW01004104.1:277972-330260 GCA_900491605.1 Calamus simplicifolius
TCATGTCTTACCAATGTAAACATGCAATAATATGAATCAATAACATACAATAACTACTTGTGGGCTAAGTTATTATACTCAAATAGACTTATTAACTTAATGATGTGACTAACAAATTATATTCCTTTCTTAATTCCTGTGGGTAATTATGAAAATAATTTATTATCGCATCCTAATAAATTATATCAGTGCAATAAAAATTTTTGTGGGATAAGATTCATTACATTAATATAATTAGTTACAATTAATGTCATCTAACCTTATGTGATCTTTGCAACTCAATATATAATTTTGATTAATCAAAGATGTTGTGGCTACTCCTCAATTAATCAAAATCATATTGATCACATGACATTTGAATTCCATTATATGCATATAGATTAACCAATTTAGCATGATTATTAGGTAGTGATCTTAATCAACGTAACATTTCCAAATCAAGATCTGAGTTAATCAAAATGGCCAGGCCAGTAAAGAGATTGTGGTTACTTAATTGGTTCCATTGACTGACCTAAGGAAAGCAACGGGGGGACCCCTTATTGGGAATGGTACATTGTCCGACAATCTTTTCCAAATTAATTTAAAAAATAATACCACCTATAATGTGATGTACGCCCAAAACTGGTATGAAAAGATGTGTTATGAATAAATCTCTTTTGTGGCATCAGAGATTAGGTCATATCTCCATTGAGAGAATTAAAAGATTAGTAAAAGATGGAGTACTTGATACTCTTGATTTTACTAATTTTGGCACTTGTGTAAACTGCATAAAGGAAAAGCAAACCAATAAGTCCAAGAAAGATGCCAAGAGAAGTTTAGAAGTACTGAAGATCATACATACAGATATCTGTAGTACAGATATGGACTCTGGGTTAGAGATACTTCATCTCATTTATTGATGACTATTCACGATATATGTATCTCTATCTGCTTCATAATAAGAACGAAGCATTAGATGCCTTTAAGGTATTTAAGGCAGAAGTAGAGAAATAATGCGGCAAGCAAATTAAAATCATGAGGTCAGATAGAGATGGAGAATATTATGGTAGATACATTGAGAATGGATAAGCACCTGATCTGTTTGCTCGGTTTCTTGAAGAAAATGGAATTGTTGCATATACACCATGCCAGGGCTCCTGACCAAAATGGTGTAGCTGAAAGGAGAAATCGAATATTATTGGCATGGTAAGGAGCATGATTGTCAGCTTCAACTTACCTAAATCCTTATGGACTGAAGCTCTTAAAACTGCTGCATATATATTAAATCGGGTTCCAACCAAGGCTGTTTCCAAAATGTCATTTGAGTTATTTAAAGGTTGGAAACCAAGTTTGCAACATATACGTGTTTGGGGATGCCCATCTGAAGTAAGAGTCTATAATCCATAAGAAAAGAAACTAAACCCAAGGACTATTAGTGGATATTTTATTGGATATGTTGAAAAGTCCAAGGGTTATAGATTTTATTGTCCATCTCACAGCACTAGGATTGTGGAATCAAGAAATAAAAATTTCTTGAGAATGACTTGATTAGTGGGAGTGATCAATCTCAGTATTTGGCTTTTTCTGAGAAAGATCATTCAGATATTCCAGCTTCCACTTCAAGTGAGGGATTGGTTGTTATTTATAGCACTCCTCAAACTCAATAAGTGCTCAACAACCAGTCATTGAGATTTCAGAAGCTGATGGTAATATAGAAGATCATGTTGTGCAGGATACTCCTTAATTTTAATAAAAGCTCTGATACCAACTGTTAGAGGTCTATTAACAATCTACACAATATGTTAGAATTAATAGATAGGATCTTTGTATTACCTCCAGCCATTGCTTTCGATCTACCTCTAGAAGATCTGAATCAGGATCTCGATCTTCCTCTCGATGGATCTCGATATTCCTCTTGGTGAATCTTGATCTTCCCCTTGATCTGAATCAGCTACAGATCTACCTTTTGGGATCTTGATCTACCGCTTGGGGACCTCTCGGGATCTTGATTTGAGTGCTTCCAATCAATGAGCTATCGCACTCTGATGGTGTATGCCCTCAGGATATGCTCTTGATCAGGGACCCAATACCTCCGCTTCTTTCTAGTTTTTCTTTCGATAACATTGTGTTCTCAAAAGACTTAGAAGGGATCTCTATTTAAAGAGATTCCTCAATTCCCTTCCACCGCCTGCTCCCATCAAAGTAGGCGTTTAACATTTAAGGAGCTATCGTTATCACTTATTAATTAGTGGATGGCGTTGAAATTATTCGCAAGCGATCGCAATAAAATAGGACCATCTATTGCAAAGGACCATCTATTGCAATGGGATATTACAGCCGGTGCATGCCCAAGCGGGCAGTTGGTGCCCGTGCACGGACAGACTGCGCGGCTGCACATGCTAGGCTATGCCAGCGGCCAGTGCATGTCTTGCGGAGGCATCCTTATCCACATGCAGCAAAGCCACGCGCAGGGGTGATCTAGGCCACTTGTGGGAAGGCCAAAGGATGGCCAAGATTAGGAATCCATGGCTTCAAGCGGATTAGCCTTTGGGCCAATGGGCACCTGACCAGACGATCAAGAGGGTCTAAGGCGCGGATCAGTCCAGCAACCATGGAGCAGCATTCGGAGTCTTGGAACCTTGGAGAGAACCAAGACTCTACCTTCATCCACCCGTGTGAGTGAGCGAGAGGAGGAAGAAGGAAGCTTGGCACAGAGGAGTCTTCCTGTGTCCAAGCAAGGTTGCCGAGGAGTCTTCCTGCAACCATTGTAAGGCAAGAGAGGGAAAGGGCCTGCGAGCATTCTTCTTGTAAGTGCATACTGCACTTCGCTTTGTATTCCTTGTAGTCTTTGTATAGCTATAAAGGTTGGGAGTTTTCCTGTATGTGCTTGAGTTTGTCATTGTCATTGCACACTGTTTGTGGGTTGATTGATTGCACGCAAGGCCATGGGACTTATTGTCACCAAATTACTTTCCTCGGACATCAAGCAAAGGTGAGGATCCAAAGGACAGTGAGGACAGGTCCAGGAATCTTTAAACGCCTACTTCCCAAGAAGGAATCCTGCAAAGAAGTCCCCGGGGACCGGTTGCTCCGGTGGGGACCCTCTAACGCTTAAGTGAGTGACCTGGGAAATAGTTATGAGTAACAGACTAAAAGACTTAGCCTAAAAACTTGGAGTTTAGATCTTCTCTCTCGTTATGAGTGAAAGTTCTTATACATGTTCGGAAGTCCCTCTTACCTCCTTTCTTTAGAAAGTTATTGAATCCGAGACGTCATTGTCTGGCAGAGGATGGGTGGCAAGGCTGATAGAGACAGGTCACAACCATCCCTGAGTTTGTCAGAGGTAGCCTAGCCTACCATCTTTCTATCAGGTGCGGTGCCATAGGTGGTAGGTAGGCCTGATCATGTCGGGCATGCACCGTAACTGGTAGTGGCCACGCGGGGTCGTAGGAGGTTAATGGACCACATGGTGCTTGCAGGTATTTGCCAGGCCATGTGGAGGCTAGGTGCTGAGGCCGAGGGGGACCCTGGAGTCCCTCGATGTCGAGGCCAAGGGGGACTCAGGAGTGTCGAGGCCGAGGAAGACTCTGGAGTCCCTCGGTGCCAAGGCCGAGGGAGACCCTGGAGTCCCTTGGTGTCGAGGCCGAAGGGGACTCTGGAGTCCCTTGGTGTCGAGGCCGAGGGGGACTTGGAAGTGTCGAGGCCGAGGGGGACTCTGGAGTCCCTCGGTGCCGAGGTCGAGGGGGATTCTGGAGTCCTTTGGTGTCGAGGCCAAAGGGGACCCTGGAGTCCCTTGGTGCCGAGGTCGAGGGGGCCTCTGAAGTCTCTCGATGTCGACTTGATCCATCCAACCTTGGCTCTATCAGTCACTTGGTCCATTAGCTCTAACGTGGCTTGATCAGCTATATCAGATGCCCCCTCATCCCTGAGATGGTGCAGGCACATTTCTCATCCAATGAAAAGGGAGTAAGATCACTCGATGGCTAATCCTGCTGCGCCATCAGTCGTTGAAAGGGGCACGTATCCTCGGAGGGGGGGGGGGCAACAACTCTTTAATGTCGAAAGTATGGGGCATCGCCACGCCATCGCCCTATCAACCCTCACCGTCGAATCTGAGGGGATCCTTCTTAAAACTAGGGAAAACCCTTTGAAACCCACAGAAAGGTAATCACCATTATTGAGCTGATATTACCGATATCCCATCATTGGCTGTAGATCTCGCCTCTTGCATGTCGGGTGGTTGCCAAAGCATTTCTTCCAGTGGTAGGTGTGCACGTGGCAAGTTGAGTCAGGCAGAATGATTCAAAAAAGAGGCATAAAAGGAGGGTCACCCTGAACCCAACTCCTTGCACCTCCGAGATTTTCTTTTTCTTCCCCTAAGCTTGAGCTTCATCCGAGTCTTCCTCCTTCGGGCCTTGTCGTTCTTCTTCTTTCGTTCAGGTCAGTCCTCCCAACCTCTCTTTGCTTCCCTTCTATGGCTTCATCACCCTTGTCGTCCTCCTTCCCTCCTTCCGAGGACCACGTTTCCTTAGCACAACTGTGGGTTTCTCCATCTCCAACACCCCCATGGTCCTCCTCTTTTCTTTAGAGGACCAGGTCCCTTTATCATAGCTATGGGCTATGGCGGGATCCTTGTCAGAGATCGTTCGGTCGCTGTAGCTCCTCTGTCTATGGTTAGGAGGGAGTCCTCGGAGGGGATCACCTCCACCATCACTCCCATAGATCTAACATCTCTTAGGGTAGCCTATAAGATACCCGAGGATGTCCAGTTATCCCAACGATAGGGTGACCTCTTCTCAGTCCGAAAGAGTCGCCTTGTACGAGGTGTTCCTTAAGGCGGGTCTCTGGCTTCCTCTCCATCCTTTCGTAGTTAGTCTCCTCCACAGGTATGCCTTGATGCCTGCACAGTTGGTTTCGAACTTCGTTCGGACTATCTGTGCATTCCTAGTGTTGTGCTGCTTGCTAGGCATAAAGGGTAGGGTCTCCTTGTTCCGCAGTCTCTATACCCTTCACCCACCGTCCAGCTGGTGGTTGTTCGCATCCAGGCCCGCCCGAGCCATCAAAATGGGTCTCCCCATGTTCGTTAAAGGATAGAAGACCCTTTTTTTTTTTTGCGCACCTCGAGAGGGTGAGGCTAGATTGGGGGGACCTGAACTTAGAGCCCAACCAGAACCTATTGATGGTCCCAAGAGATCGGGAGCTGTTCGAGCAGTTGCTGACCTCCGTGGTCCCCCGCTACCAAGAACTCCTATCAGAGGAGAACCTCCAGCTCGCAGGTATTGCTCCGAGCGATGGTGAGCAGTCGTAAAGACTTTTTCCCTTTTTTTGCTGATTAACCTCTGGCCTGTGCAGATATGAGGATACCAGCTCATGCTGCAAGGAGGGTGATGGTCAAGAGGAAGAGGGCCCTCAATGAGGCTGAGGGGTTGGGGAAGAGGCCTCGTTCTCGGTCCCCAACTCCCTTTCGTGAGACCCAGACGAGCCGAAAGCCTGCACCATCGATCGACCTCACCACCGAGTCCCCCCTGGAGGAGCTGAGGGTTGAGGCTGTCCCCCAGCCCGCGAAGCCATTCATCTCGGGAGTGGAGCTGGTCCGCTCGGCAACTGAACCAGCCCAGGACACAGCCCCACTAGCAGGAGAGCAGGCAGGTGAAGCGGGTCCAACGGCAGGATAGCCGCTAGTAGAGGGCATCCCTACTGGAGGAGGCTACAAAGAGGTGTCATCAGCCTTCGACTCGATGCCCGTGACCTCTGCATCGGCCGAGCCCACTAAAGGAGGTGGGCTTGGGGCGATCCCATCTTGGCTATTGCTCATGAACCACGGCCGCATGGCAGAGTGATTGATGGCCCGGGTGTGTCTGCCAGAGTTCCAGGGAGAGCTTTGCCGCCATGGAGCCTCCACCTTCTTTTGGGATGCCTTCGTAGCTCTACTATGGGTAGGTATTTTTACCTATTCATGAAATTTTTCTGCTTTATGGTATACTGACAGAGGTTTCCTTCGTGCAGTCGGTGAACTCCATGGTTGCTGCGAGGGACGTCACCCTTCAAGGTGACGTGAATCTTTGCCGCATTTGAGGAGAGGCCACTGATGCTTGAGCCAGGGCCAAAAGGGCTGAGGGGGCGCTGGAGACGGTCTGGAACTAGTGGGAGAAGGAGCTCGAAGAGGCAAGGTGTCAGACGGCGGCCGAGCTCGAGCGCTCCTAGGCCGCCGAGGCAAAGTTGGATGTCACCGAAGTGACGATTGTTGCTCGCGACCTCCGCCTCCACTCCCTTGCTCTGGAGGTGAAGGCGGCCGAACAGAGGGCCAGCGATGCCGAGGAGATCGCTTGGATGGCCGATGCGAGGGCAGCCAAGAGGGAGGCGAAGGCCTGAGCCACAGAGAAGAGGGCCACCATTGCTGAAAGAGGAGCCGTCGAGGTGGTGGAGTGCTACTAAAATTCCACAGCCTTTACGGACAAGCTAGCGTAGGCCTCTGCTGATTTCTACCTTCAAGGCTTCCGAGACTACAAGGAGAAGATGGGTAGAGTCCTCGGCATCACGAGCCTCGACGACATCGAGCTCGACGACGAGGAGTCAGAGGGATCGCCCGCGGTGTAGAGATCGGCCGATGATGGGTTAGCGCTGATTGGGGCCTAAATACATCTCCTTCTTGTACTCTTCTTTTAATTCATTTCTTATCCTTGTACCGAAGTCCGACTTGAGTCGGCATTTTGTGAACATTTTGACAAGTAATGAAAATGATTTCTTTTTGAAATCTTTAAGATTTGGATTTTTTTAAAAAAAAATACTTTTAGTTTTTGTAGCACGTCGTCCCTTATTCCGCACTTGTGGGACTCCCTAATAAGGTTGCACCGGTCCTGACAAGGTTAGAGTACTCGTCCGCTCACACTAGGTGGGCTCGGGGTGGTGCTTTATTGTCGGAGTTGGTCTTGGCGATGACTTGAGGTCGGACTTAGGTGTAGATTTTGTGGTAGGTTTCTGATGCTGATCTGGCGTCGGGCTTTAGGTGCCGGCCTGGCGCCGAGTTTCAGTGTCATCCTGGCGAAAGGCTTTGGTGCCGACCTGGCATCAGGCTTTGGTGCCGACCTGGCATTGAGCTTTGGCGTCATCCTGGCGACAGGCTTTAGTGTCATCCTGGCGATGGGCTTTAGTGCTGATGCAGAGTCGGTCCTTAATGTTGTCCTGACGATGGGCTTTAGTGCCGATGCGGAGTCGATCTTTAGTGCCAACGCAGAGTCGGTCTTTAGCACTGACGCAGAGTCAATTTTTAGTGCCAACGTGGAGTCGATCTTTTAGTTCCATCTTGGTGACGGGTTTTAGTGCCGACGCAAAGTTGGTCTTTAGTGCCATCCTGGCGATGGGCTTTAGTGCCGATGCAGAGTCGGTCTTTAGTGCCATCCTGGCGACGGGCTTTATTATCATCCTAATGATGGGCTTTAGTGTCGATGTAGAGTCGATCTTTAGTGCCATCCTAGCGATGGGCTTTAGTGTCATCCTAGTGACGGACTTTAGTGCCGATGCAAAGTCGGTCTTTAATGCCATCCTGGCGATGGGCTTTGGTGCCATCCTGGTGACGGGCTGTAGTGCTGATATGGAGTCGATCTTTGGGTTGAGAAAATGAGATGCTTAAACATATCTTTATTAGCTGAAAAAGGTGAGATATTCAAACTTATGAAGGGATGAAATACTCAAATTTATCTTTGTTTCAACAGGCTGAGAGGATGAGGTACTCAAACCTATAGTCGGCTGATAGTGTACATCACTTATAGTACTGATAGAGGTTGTCCGAATTCCAAGTGCGGGGGAGTGGATCCCCATCGAGTCCTTCGATCTCATATGCTCCACGATGGAGGGCTTCTGTGACCCGGTAGGGCCCCTCCCAGTTAGGTGACAACTTGCCTCCTTCCATGGGTTTTGAGATCTTAGTTCGCCTGAGGACCAAGTCCCCTGGAAGGAATGCATTGAGGTGAACACGAGCATTGTAGTACTTTGCGACTCTCTGGCAATAGGCGGCTATCCTAAGTCATGCCCGGTCATGTGCCTCTTCAACGAGATTGAGACTGGCCTGCAGTTGATTTGGGTTGTCTTCCTCACTGTATAATTCCATCCGATGACTCAGGATGCCGATCTCCACGAGAATGATGGCCTTTGACCCAAACATGAGGTTGAAAGGGGTCTCTCCTGTGGGAGCCCTCGGTGTCGTGTGATATACCCACAGCATATTAGGGAGTTCCTCCACCCATCTTTCTTTGAAGTCATCTAGCCATGTTCTGAGCCCCTGAAGGATGGTGTGGTTTGTCACCTCGGCCACTCTGTTTGCTTGTGGATGGCCGACAGAGGTAAACTGCTGGCAGATGCCCAACTCGGCGCAAAATTCTCTAAATGGGGCATTGTCGAACTGCCGACCATTGTTGGTGATGAGGGTGTGGGGTAGCCCAAACTGACAGATGATGGACTTCCAAAAGAAAGATCTCACCTTACTCTCGGTGATCCTCGCTAGTGCTTCGGCCTCCACCCATTTGGTGAAATGGTCAATAGCGACGAGTAGAAACCTTCGCTGACCGAAGGCTGGGAGGAATGGCCCCAGAATGTCTATCCCCCACTAGGCAAAGGGCCATGGGGCTGACAAGGGGCTCAGCTGGGAAGTCGGCTGTCGCTGGATGTTGGCATGTCGCTGATAGCTATTGCACTTTCAAACCAATTCGATGGCATTCTTCCTCATGGTAGGCCAATAGTATCCTTGGCGCAAGGCTTTGTATGCCAGCGCTCTGCCTTCCAGGTTGTTCCTGCAGATGCCTTCATGGATCTCGTGAAGGACGTAGTCGGCATCTATAGGGCCGACACACTTAAGGAAGGGATAGGAGAAGGACCTTCAGTACAGCTGTCCGTCAAGCACCAGGAACTTCGAAGCTTGCCATTTAAGCAGCTTGGCCTCTGCAGGGTTATCGGGGAGAGTACCGTTGGTGAGGTATCGAATGTATGCATCCATCCAAATGGACTCTTGGTTGACCGAAAGAGCCTCCTCCACAGCATCAATGCTTGGGACTTTCAAATGTTCCATATACGTCCTCCCCAAGGCCCCGGCGACCGAGGTGGTTGGTGGGATAATACGTTGGTTCTGACGTTCTCGCTCCTGGGGATGCAGCTGACACTAAAGTGAGTAAAAATAAGGTATGTGATTGGACCTTACTCAAATAATGTGACATGATGGGTCCCGGGCCTCATACTCTCCAGCGATCTATCCAAAGATGAGCTGGGAGTCGATGAAGGCCCGAAGGTACTCCACTCTGAGCGCCCTAGCGAGTCTTAATCCAAACAGCAAGGCTTCATACTCGGCTTGATTATTTGTAGCTAAAAAAAGGAACCGAAGGGAGTATTCCACCACTGTCCCTCGGACTTGCGAGGATGAGGCCGCTCCACTTCCTTGGGAATTCGACGCACCGTCCATGTGAAGAATCCAGTCTTTCCCCATTTCTTGAATGAAATGCCCGAGGGCGCCTTGTGGGGCTCCTTCGGCTACTCCTCAGGTCAAGTGCACTTAACCAGGAAGTCCGCTAAGACTTGGGACTTTATGGCCGACCTCGGATAGAACAATTGGTCGAACTCCCCCAGCTTGACCACCCACTTGGCCAACCGATCGAAGGTATCAGGATAGGATAAAATTACTCTTAACGGCTGGTTCATGAGCACCACGATCGGATGGGCTTGAAAGTAGGCCCTGAGACATTGAGCGAAGACTATCAGTGCGAAAATAATTTTCCCGATTTTGGAATACCTAGTACTCCTTCGTTCAGTCGAAGCCGTTTATCTTCTGCAGTGCCTTGAAGAAAGGCAGGTATCGCTCGACCGACCTTGATAGAATCGACTCAAAGCCACTATCCTCTTGATTAGGTGCTGCACCTCCTTCTTGTTGGCTAGAGGTCTTATGTTGAGGATGGCATGAATCTTGTCTGGGCTCACCTTGATCCCTCACTGGATCACCAAGAATCCTAGGAACTTGCCCGTTGTGACCCTGAAAGCACATTTGCAGGGGTTTAGCCTCATTTGGTATTGGCAGAGGTTGCCAAAGGTCTCCATCATGTCAGCAACATGGTCATCGATGCGGATACTTTTGGTCAGCATGTCATCTACGTATACCTCCATGTTGCGCCCGATTTGGTCCTCGAAGACTTTATTCATCAGGCTTTGGTATGTAGCCCCTGCATTCTTTAGTCCGAAGGGCATTACCTTGTAGCAATAGACATCCTTCTCGATCACAAAGGAAGTAGCCTTCTTGTCCGTTGGGTCCATCTTGATTTGTTTGTACCCCGAGAAGGCATCCATAAAGCTGAGGGTCTCGTGGCCGGATGTGGCATCCACCAATTGATTGATTCTGGGCAGTGGAAAGTATCTTTGGAGCATGCTTTGTTGAGGTCGGTGAAGTCGATGCACATCCTCTAGCTCCCATTGGCCTTGCGGACCATTACTACGTTGGCCAGCCAATCCGGATAATGCGCCTTCCAGATATGACCGGCGGCAATTAGTTTGCAGACCTCTTCATCAATAGCCTTCTGCCATTCGGGGGCGAAGCTTCTTTTCTTCTATCAGACTGGCTGATACTGCAGGTTGATGCTGAGTTTGTGAGTGATCACCCCGATAGTATGCCCGGCATGTCTAATGGCGATCAGGCGAAGATGTCCGAGTTGGCCCGTAAGAAGGATAGAAGTTGGTCTCTTGCCTCCATGGGAAGAAGTGCCCCGACTCAAACCATCCTCACCAGATCCTCCGCCAACGGGAAGGTCAATAGGTGCTCGGCCGGCTTTCTCCTTTCTGATTCTCTGGGGTCCAGCAACTCTGGCATTGATGGAGTGACCGCAGTCTAAGGGCTGGGGGTCGTGTGGTAGTAGAGTGACATCGGGTTTCTCTCCCCACACATCTCTCTTACACCTCCGTTAGTAGGGAATCTGACAAGCAGTTTTAGTGAAGATGACAGCATCCAAGAGATTCAGGCCGGGTCTCCAAGGATAGCATTGTAGGCCAAAGGGACTCGGACTGTGCTCTGACACGGTGGTATCCCAGCCGTGACTAAAAGAGTGACCTCTTCCTCCACCCTCATCGAATCCTTGGAAAAGCTTAAGGGCTCATCCTACTAATTGTAATCACCTTAAGTAGGTTATAGGAAATTAATGTACCGAGCAGGCAACCAATAACCTTGATAAATCAATGATGCTATTTAGCCCAAAAATCAATAAAAGGTTTGCAACCAAATTAACCACCGTTCTAGGAATCAATAAATTAATGACTTTGGGCTGTACTTGAAATCAACAAATTAATGACTTTGGGCTATACTTGAAGGTCTCTATCAAGGGCATGAGACTAAAAAAAAGCTAAGACTTAGATATCAAAGGATAGAATCATGTTAAAATTAGATTCTTGAAAGTAGAAGGCTCTATCATTTTGCAAGTCAATGCATTCTTCTAAAATCCATCCTCTATTCTATGCCTCTTTATATTATCCCTCATATGATTATTCCACATAGTTTTCTAGTTTGATTTGAGAAAATTATTTGAAGTTTTTTGTAGGGCTATCATCAAGGAAGCAAAGCTATTCATACTATAACTTGGGATACATCTTTAGAGACGAGAATGTGGGTGGACCAGGAATTCTTAAGATTCCTAAGTGATGAATGATAGTACAAAGCACAGTAGCAGACTGAATAATTCTAAATCAAAATTGTTTACCTGCTCGAATAGTCAATACAAAGTACCACTTCATGGAGACTAACAATCTTATAAACTCCTTGGAGCTGCTCCTTAATATGGAAAGCTATATGCTAGGCTTTTAAAAGCATAGTAAATGGGTTTATTTGGTCTATTGGGTCCAGAGGATCGGTTGATATTGTAATTCAGCTATGGTTCTCTACAACTCCTCTTGGCAGGTGCCCAATCAAATTTGATACCTCTGTAGCAGTTGATCTTTCCACAATGAGCAAATTTATACTATTTGATGCGGAATGGAATCAGGACACTGCTGCTTTTCTTATATTTAGTTGAGGAGATTATTCAACTTCGATTGTTGGTCTGTGCTACTAGGATATATATGTTGGGGTTTGGGATTTAACCTAGGAATTATGATAAAGCAAGTGTATCAGAAACTGCTACTATCAATGGAGATGTGCCTAGTATAAGCTTTAGTAAAATATGAAAGTTTGCAGCATATCAGAGAGTTCTTTGTTTTATATACAAGCTGTTTAGAGGGGGCATCCCAGCACTCTTATTACTTCTAGTAGAATCAAATAATTTGTTCTTCCAATATGCAGAGTCTTATAAGTTGTGGAATAGCCTTTTTAGCCTTTTACATCTAGATAGCCTTTTTAGCCTGCAACTTTCCTTCAACTATTTCTTCAATCTTTCATTGTCTACTTGCTTTGGCTCATTTAGAAGGAAACAAATAAGGAATTATTTCAATGAAAATCATTCCATCCGGTTCATATTACTAGATAGGCTTTTCATATGCCTGTAGAATTTATCCGTTCTATCAAATGGTGTTCATTCAACTTCTTCGGTATCTGAAGCAGTGCTGATCATTAGTCTTCAGGATCACACCTACAAAATAATTATTTTATAGTTGCCCCCAAAGCTAGATATCTTAAGATCAACTTTGATGACTTTCATCCTAACTCTATGGGAGTCGGATTTATCGTTCCCAATTTATTTCAGCCATCCTTTATTCGTTGCTATGATCCTTTTGCCTTGAAGATTGGTCTCCTTTATTGAAGTAACAACTGCTCGGTATAGATTGAGGATAGGCATATCATACTATAATGATATGCTTAACTCATCAGTAGAAGGCATTATCTTGGAAAGAGAACTAGCAACAATGATCTCTTGGATCAATGACATCTTTGGGACCTGCCATCCATGGCTACAATGTATTCACTCAAGCATGTCAACATTACCTAATTTCTTTTATAGGTATATCTACCATGAGGCCAATCAAGTAGCAAATTATCTTGCCATTTTAGCATTTTTGACAACACAAGCCATATATTAATCTTCTCAATTTTCTGTTAACCTTTGTCATCTTTTGGAAGTTGATGCCAAAAGCATGTGCTTTGTAGTGTTGTATGAGCCTTCTCCTTTCCTTCTATTTTTTTTTAAAAGCTCAAAAGTGACACATCAGTTATTTCATTAATTTTAATTGATTGTACATAATGAGACATTAAGAATACAATCTTCTTAAAATATAAGGAATTAAACCATAACAATTGAAAGTTTGAGGACAAAAAAAATTTTGAGTGAAAGTTTGAGGACTAAAAGTATATTTTAGCTTATTTTTTAATATTATTTCCTGCATTTTTATCTTAAAATTTCTTTTTGTACTCTAGCTCTTCAAAAGTATTTCTAAATTTGACTTAGCATTCTTTTAGCCATCATTGTCTACCTTATTTCCATCATGAAGGATAAAAATGAGGCCCACACCTCTTCAGTTACTTGATCAATTAGCTCTTAAGAAGGGCCATAATTTTATCATTTGTCACCATAAGACAAGTGGTGGAAAATTGTATTCACCTATCATAGAACTAGGTTATCATATTTTAATTCGCAACAACCTTATTAAGGAAAAAATTGGTTTCAAAAAATAATTTGAAAAATTAACAAAGAAGTGGATTTTATTGAACAAAAATATTATTTTTTGAAAAAAATACGATGCAAGAGCACATGGAACATATTTAAGTATTTATTGCAACATATGAATTGGTTTTAAAGATTTCAGTGGTAATAAAATTTTAATTAAACAAAAAGATGATGAAATTGAGAAGAATGATTAATAGATAATAAAACCATAGTACAATGAAAATGATGTGTTATTTAATACCTTGAATAGTAGAAATAGAATGCTTTACATATTGGATTCTATATTTTTTTAAAAAAACATAGAAGGGTGACATTTGAAAGTATTTTATTCTTACAATTGATCGAATAAAAATGATAGACAAATTGATAAACTGTAACTTAAATTCTAAATATATATGAATTGAATCCCCATCTTATCTATCATTATCACTTGGTTATAAAATATTATCCTCCAGCTTTAACAACTCTATTTGACAATAAGCCAAAAGGATGGCATAATTTTAATAATGTTTTGTTTTTTCATATTTGTGCCCCTCTTTGCAATATATTTATTTGCCATCTTTGCATTGGTTGTCCATTTTATCTTTTAAAAAATTTTATGGTATCGAACATCCTTAAAGAAAGTTATATCCTCTTGATCATTTTGTATTATATTTCTTCCTTACCTAGCCTTAACTTCAATTCCTCCTTTGATTGTCCTTTTATTAAGAAACCAAATTCCAATTTCAAAACAAAAATGCACATATATATATATATAGTTAGTTAGTTTAGTTAGTTAGTTAGACTTGAATATAGTCAAACCTAGATCCAGTCACTTCTTTTATTCTTGGACCTACAATCCATAGATCTCAATAGAAAAAGTAAAAAGACAAGTTGGCTTCGATCTAAGGATGAAAAAGATGATTGAATATATAATGAGAACAAATAATAATTATTGTAGAAGATATATCTAAATCAATGCAACATGTATATAATGAGATAAATAATGTTTTAAGTTTTTTTTAAATTTTTTGAATGCGACCACTCTTCCACTTACCAATGAATTTATAAGTTCTCTAAAACCTAAATTCTGAATGGGAAATGCCATAAAAACCAGTGTCCTAATATTTGATACTTGATTCATAAATCTAAAACCTAAATCCACGGCCTATCAGATCTGGTTATCGAGGAACCAACTTATATTCTCGGAGGATTTTATTTCTCCACAGCGGCTAATGGCGAAAATTAGATCTCTGTCAGCGGACTGTGCCCGTGCTTTTCAAGTGGTTGGTTCTGACTCCTCTGGCCTCTGTGGCTCCCCTGCTGCTTTAGCAGTGAATCGGTGTCTGATTTTCTTTTCTTGGGAGCCCCCTCTAGGGTTTGTCAAAATCAATTTTGATGGGAGTGTCCGTGGAAGATTAGCTGGCTCGGCCTTTATCATTTGTGGGCCTCAGGGTCAAATGCTGGCAGCTGGTGGTTTTGGCACTCTTGATTCCTCTGTTTCTATGACCGAGCTTTATGCTGTCTGGGCTGGCATTTCTTATGCTGTTCGGATTTTTCATGCCCATAGGATAGTGATCGAGGGAGATTCGATGACGGTTATTAGATGGCTGCGGAAGGAGAATATTCCTGAAGTCCCCATTAATCTGCTTCTCAGGGATATATGATCCATTCTTCAGGAAGTAGATACTGTTCAAATACGACATATATATCGAGAAGCTAATTCGGCTGCTGATTGGGCGGCGGCCTTGTGGCTCAGCACAATGTTCATTGGCTATGGAGGCCAGGAGACCCTTGTTCTTCTATTTTGCTATAAATTTTATACTCTGATGTATCCGGGCTGATTCACACTAGACTTGTGTGATCGCCCGCTTGTACCAAAAAAAAAGGTTTCTTGCCCAATTAGTTAGTGATGTATCTCTAGAAATTCAAATAAGTAATATAATATAGGCATAAGCTATTAAAATGACTCCTTATGAGGTGTCAATCATTAAAAAAAAAATTAAAGTAAAAAGAATTATGAGATTAATAGTGTGAGGGTTTTTTTTTTTATTTTTTGTAGAAGAATAGTATGAGTTTGACTAGCAATTTTTGTTTTTATTTTTCTTTTTGTTATGTAATGAGGCCCCAAGGTAGTAATGCCCAAGCAAGCTTTTTTACTATTATTATTATTCTTCTCTTAAATATAAACCAACTAATTTTATTTTCTGCATCATCCTTAAGCATTGGTCTCATTTATATTTTCATGCAAACAACAAATGCAAGAAATGCTTGGCATGGACCCTTTAAAAAATAGGAAAACATCATGGGCCTTTTAAAAAATAGGAATAGTTAGATTCACCGTTGGAGCACTCGATCAATTCTATCCAAACTCAATGCCTCTTTTAAAAAATAGAAATAGGATTAATTATACTTATCTTTTATCAGTACATTTATACTTTGATTTTGATATTATCCTCTATATAATTTAATTTATTTTATAACTATCATTTAAATAACTATCCAAGTTAATAAAAAATTGATTACATAACTATATTTTAATAATTGTAAATGAATTTTGATTAAATTAGATTTATTTAAATTGATGCAATTTTATAATTATTTTTGGCATTTATTGATCTTCTTATTAGTGGTCATGTGATAGTTATATGGCTAATTTTTTATTAATTATAATGTTTGTTTAAATGGTTATGATAAAATATAAATTAAATTTTAGTTAGGATCAATTGCAAATTTCTTTGGTTTGGAGGAGAAGTATAAATACATCATTGTTCAGGGGCCTAAGTGGTATTAATCCATAGAAATTAATTATTTTTCCCTATTCTTCTTCTTGCCTTGGCGCTCGGGCATGCCCTATCCGAGTATGTTTCTCCTCACCGACTTCCCCTCTCTGCCGCCCCCTTCCTCCCGTCGCCGGGCTTTCTATCGCCCGATGGTCCCTTTTGCCCCTCGAACCCCCTGATTCCCGATCTCTCCTCATCTCCATGGCCGCCCTCTCCGTCCCGCCCTCCTCGTCCTCGGCTCCGCCCCTCTCCTGGCCCAACCCTAACCCTGATCCCAACCCCAATCCCGACGCTAACACCACCTCCCCCTTCCTTCCCCCTCCCCATGACGACGACGAACCCCAATTTCCCGAACCCTCCCCCTCCCCTGCTGCCGATCCGCCGGAGGAAGACGACGGCTCCGACTCCCCCTCCCTCGAAAACGCGAGTATCGGCGTCCATTCGATCCCGCCGCCGCCGCTGACTGCGGCTCAGCCGTCATCGTCCGCCTCGTCTTCGTCGCTGCCCACGGCGCCGTCGCTGCTGCACCTGTCGTTTAACCAGGATCATGGGTGCTTCGCCTCTGGGACCGATCGGGGCTTCCGCATCTATAATTGCGACCCCTTCCGGGAGATCTTCCGGCGGGACTTCGACGGCGGGGAATCGGGGTGGTGGAGATGCTGTTCCGGTGCAACATACTGGCCCTCGTCGGCGGCGGGCAGCAGCCATACTACCCTCCCAACAAGGTCATGATTTGGGACGACCACCAGAGCCGCTGCATCGGGGAGCTCTCTTTCCGGTCGGAGGTCCGGGCCGTCCGGCTCCGGCGAGACCGGATCATTGTGGTGCTGGACTACAAGATTTTCGTGTACAATTTTGCCGACCTCAAGCTTGTTCATCAGATTGAGACGGTGCCGAACCCCAAGGGGCTCTGCGCCGTGTCCCAGCAGCAGGGCTCCCTGATCTTGGTATGCCCCGGAGGACAGAAGGGACAGATCAGGGTGGAGCACTATGGTTCTCGCCGGACCAAGTTTATCATGGCTCATGATTCCAGGATTGCGTGCTTCGCTCTGTCGCAGGACGGGCGGTTGATTGCCACCGCGAGCACCAAGGGCACGCTAGTTCGGATTTTCAGCACCATTGATGGAACACTTCTCCAAGAAGTAAGATGCATGCCTTGGTTTCATTGAATCCATATTAGATGCATTCCAGTTTCCTTATTGTTTTTTTTTTTTTTTATAATAACGCGCTCTTCCACCCAATGACCTTTGAACCCGTCCAACCTGGTTCTGAGTATGGTGCGGTTTATAACCTCAGTCTCCTGTTGGTTTGGGGTGGCTGACGGAGGTAAATCGGTGATGAATACCTAGCTCGTCACAGAAGACTTTGAATGCTTCATTGTTGAATTGGCAGCCGTTGTCCGTGATAAGGGTATGAGGCAGACAAAATGGCATATAATTGACTTCCAAAAGAAAGCTCTGACTTTGCCTTCAGTGATCTTGGCTAACGCTTCGATCTCGATTCATTTGGTAAAGTAATCAACGGCGACTAGCAAGAACTTTCGTTGCCCAAAAGCTGAGGGGAATAGCCCGAGAATGTTCATTCCCCACTGAGCGAAGGGCCATGGAGCCGAGAGCGGATTCATCAGGGTAGATGGTTGATGTTGGATGTGTGCATGACGCTGTCAACCATCGCATTTCTGAACTAATTTAGCCGCATTCTTCCTTATAGTGAGCCAAAATATCTATGACAGAGGGTCTTTTGGGCTAAGGATCTGCCTCCCAGATGGTTTCCATAGATACCCTTATAGATTTTTCTGAGGATGTAGTCGGCGTCGGCGGGTCTCACGCACTTGAGCAGGGGATAGGAGATTGACCTTCTGTATAGATGCCCATCGAGGAGAACGAATTTGAAGGCTTTTCACTTAAGCAATCTGGCTTCGTTGCGGTCATCAGGGAGTATGCCGTTAGTTAGATAACGGACGTAGGCATCCATCCATGTGGGCTTTTGGGTAAGCGGGAGGATTTCCTCGCTATCCTCTATACTGGGTCTTTCCAAATATTCAATGTAAGCATCCATTGTCATACCGCCGGTAGTGGTGGCCAGACGAGAGAGGATGTCGGCCTTGGCATTTTCACTTCGTGGAATATAACTGATATTGAAGTAAGCTAGCAAGGAGGTCAGGAGCCGAACCTTGCCCAAGTATTGAGTCATAGCGGGGTCACGCGCCTCGTATTCCCCATTGATTTGCCTAGAGACGAGTTGCGAGTCCGTGAAAGCTCTGAGATGCTTTATTTCGAACTCTTGGGCTAGCCTTAACCCGGTCAGCAGGGCCTTGAACTCAGCTTGATTGTTGGTGACTTCGAATAGAAACCGCATGGTGTATTCAGTTATCTCTCCACCTGGTCCGGCAAGAATGATGTCGGCGTCGCTTCCTTGAGAGTTCGATGCGCCGTCCATGAAGGATCCAAGTTTCCCCATCTTCGCCCGGCTCGGGCTTGCACTATTCCTTGGTAACCTCTTCAGTCATCTCCTCTGCCCAGGTGCATTCAACCAGGGTCAGCCAAAACTTGGGATTTCAGAGCCGATCGAGCTTGGAAAGAGAGGTCGAACTCTCCCAGCTTGATGGCCCACTTGGCGAGTCGGCCTGAGGTATCCGGATGAGCCAGGATAGCTCGTAAGGGTTGATCCGTGAGCACCACAATAGGATGGGCTTGAAAATACGAACGACGCCGAGCGGAGACTATCAGGGCGAAGATGACCTTTTCCGCTTTGGAGTACCTGACTTCTGCATCATGGAGGACCTTACTCATATAGTAGACAGGCCTTTGGGTTCCATCAGTGTTGAAACGCACTAAAACTGAACTAACGGCTTCCGAAGAAGCAGCTAAGTAGAGAAAAAGACTTTCTCCATCTCTTGGCTTGGATAGGAGCGGAGGGGAGGATAGGAACGCCTTCAACCCGTCGAAGGCCCTCTGGCAATCGTCAGTCCATTCGAAGCTATTCATCTTTCGCAAGGCCTTGAAGAAGGGCAAGCATCTCTCGGCCGATTTGGAGAGGAAGCGACTTAAAGCCGCTATCTTCCGGTTAATCGCTGCACTTTCTTCTTGCTGGACGGTGGCCTCATATCAAGTATGGCGCTGATCTTCTCTGGGTTCGTCTCGATCCCCCGCTGGGTTACTATGAAGCCCAAGAACTTGCCTGCCATGACCCCAAAAGCACACTTCTTGGGGTTTAGCTTAACTTGGAAGCGACGGAGGTTGTTGAAGGTCTCCCCTAAATCGGAGACGTGATAAGAGTCGTGGGTGCTCTTTATCAGCATGTCGTCTACGTAGACTTCCATGTTCCGGCCTAGTTGGTCCTGGAACACTCTGTTCATCAACCTTTGGTAAGTTGCCCACGCGTTCTTGAGGCCAAAAGGCATCACTTTTTAGCAATAAATGCCCTTTTCCGTCACGAAGGAGGTATGCTCTTCGTCGTTGGGGTCCATCCTTATCTGATTGTATCCTGAGAAGGCGTCCATGAAGTTGAGGAGTTCGTGCCCTGAGGTGGAATCTACCAGCTGATCAATCCTTGGCAAGGGAAAGCTGTCTTTTGGACACGTCCTGTTGAGGTCGGTGAAGTCTATACAAATCCTCCAGCTCCCATTTGCCTTGCGCACCATGACCACATTGGCTAGCCAACTGGGGTAGTGCACCTTCCGGATGTGGCCGGCACTGAGTAGCTTGTTGACCTCCTCGTCAATAGCCTTTTGTCGATCAGAAGCAAAGCTTCTCTTCTTCTGGCGGATTGGACGGTGCCGCGGGTCAATGTTGAGCTTGTGGATGATCACTTCCGGAGGGATGCCGGGCATATCAGACGCTGACCAGGCGAAGATGTCTGAATTAGCCCGCAAAAAGGATAAGAGATGCTCCCGGTCCTCTGGAGGAAGGAGTCCATCGACACGGACGGTTCTTGCCGGGTCATCTCCGAGAGGGAAGGTCAAAAATGTTCAGCTGGTTCTCCTCCCTTGTTAGAGTCTTTAGGGTCTGATGCTTCAAAAGTTGGTTCAGTTTCCAGAGGACTTGATGCCGTGTGATAACAGGGCAGGACTGGGCTGACCTCACCGCGCATCTCTCCGACTCCTTCGCCTGTAGGGAACTGCACCAATAGACGTCGGGTCAAAATAACTGTGTCCAGAAGGTTCAAACCTGGACGCCCCATAATGGCGTTATATGCTAAGGGAACCCTCACAACCAGGAACTTCATAATTACTGTGCTTTGACATGGCGGCGTTCCGGCTGTTACGGGCAAAGGTATTTCACCTTCAACCCTCACGGAGTCTCCAATCATAGAGACGACGACACCTTCATTGTTTACATTATCTATGACAGCAGATCCCCCAGGAATTACATTACCCGACGCCTCCTCCCCCCTCAGTCGCTTAGATGCGGAGGCTGACCCCCAGGATACCATTCCGACCGTCCGCTCCGTGAGGGCGTTGTCAACCGGGGACTGAACAGGCGGAGGCCCCATGAGGGCCGGCAGCGGCTGCTGCGCTTTTTGAACATATTTGCCGAGGTAGCTCCACTGAATGAGCTCCTCGATGGCCCGCTTCAAGCTGTAACAGCTGTCAGTGTCATGGCCATAGTCCCGATGGAATCGACAGTAGCGGCTTTTGTCGCGGGGAGGACCTTTCTTCATGGAAGGAGGGCGCTGGAGGTAAGGCTCGCCTTCGATCTCCATCAAAATGTGAGATCGAGGGGCAAGGAGAGGTGTGAGTTTGCTTTCGTCGGGGATAGGGCTTATATGCCTGTTGTCGGGTCGTCGAGACGGGTCAGCTCGACGGTGTCGAGGGGGTCCGCTTGGTTCAGGGCGAGCGGGCTTGTGGTTGGAGCTCCTTGAAGATTCTCGGTGGGTGAAGTCGGCTTCATCCGCACGGATATACTTTTGAGCTCGGAGGAGGTGGAATAAGAGCCCGAGGACTTCTTATCCAAAGAAAAGATGAAGCAAGACGGGAGGAGTCCTCACTTCAACGCCAGCGTCGCTACAGCATCATCGAGATGGTAGACCTCGAGGGCGGCAGCTTTGAATCGGGACACAAAGTCCCGCAGCGACTCTCCCTCCTTCTGACGTACGGAGAAGAGGCTGTCCGCTACCCTTGGAATTTATCGGCAGGCGTCGAAATGCGCCAGGAAAGCCTTCTCCAGCTCTCGGAAGGAGTCGATGCTGTGGGGGGACAAGCGCGAGTGCCACGCGCGGGCGGCCTTCCGCAGAGTAGCGGGAAAGGCCTTGTAGAGAAGGGCGTCTGAAGCGCCTTGAACCTGCATCATTGCTTTATAACTCTCGAGATGGTCGAGAGGATTTGTTGTACTATCGTACGGGTCCACCTGGGGGAACCGAAACCTGGAGGGGACATGCTCCTCCAATATCCGGCGGGTGTAAGGAGGACGGGTGTCGAACTCTTCCTCCGGCTGATGATTGATTTTTCTGGCGAGTTCATCTAGCCGCCGGTTGTACTCCTCTAAGCGCTCCTCCGCCTGTCGGTTGATTGTTGGGGCCCTTCGAGATGGCTCGAAAGAGGAAGAAGAAGATGAAGAAGACAGAGAGGGAGACGGAAGTCGAGGCTTCCGCCTTGGCTCCACTTGATGACGTAGCCTCGAAGGGATTTTGCTGGGGCCATGATCAGGGGATCGCGGCCGCTTGGAGGGCTTGCGGTGGGATTTCCTTAGGTAAGCTGGGCGATGACCGGCCTCCCGCCGACCGGCCTCCTGCCGACCGGCCTCCCGCCTTGGAGAACCTCCCCTCGCCGACTGCTAACTGGCAGGGGGAGCGGTTTGGTGCTGGGTGGCCACGGACTGCTGCTGTTGGAGCCCGTGGACCATAGCAGTGAGAGTTTGGACTTGTTGGGAGAGGGTCGTCAATTGCTCCGCCGTTTGGGCGGCTGTGTTTGGTTGTGGGCAGGTGACTAGAGGATCGGCAGCAGGGGGGTTAGACTCCTGTTGCCTAACTGGCGGGGAAAGCCCTGCTGGACAGCTAATGGAAGCGTCCTGAGCTTGTGTCACCACCATGATTCCAAAGAGAGAAGAGAGGGGGGGAGTGGAGTTTGGCCAGATGTAGCACAGGGAAGCCTCGGGATACTTGCTGCGTTCTACACCAACTTTTATCCCCCTACCTAGCGCGCCAATCTGATGACGCCCAATCACTGATCTTGAACGTCGGGAACGGACGGATTCTCGAGGCTTCGCTCCACCTGGTTGCCTGCAAAGAAGTCCCAAGACCGGAGAGGATTCTTCGGTGGGACCCTCCGACGCCCAAGTTAGCAATTGAGGTCACAGCAGAAGAGGAGCTCGAATGAGCTCTTTTTAGATGAGAGGGTGCTCCAGAGGAGAAGAGATTTCTCTCTGAGTCTCAAGATAGCGATTTTCTAGGGATTATCGCGCATACTTGTTTACTGAGTGGATTCACCTTTTATAGGGGTTGACCCTGACATGATCACGTAGGATTCCGTGAGGAGGGAATGTCCGCGGAGTCCTTGGGGGTTGCGTGAATCTGCGCTGGTTGGTGGGTCCTGTCTCATCGGAAAGGGAGAAAACGGCGGTTGGTGGGCTAAGTCTTATCAGCCAGCGGGGCTGTTGGGTAGTTGGGTCCAGTCCCATCAGCAGCGTGGCCAGTGGGTAGTTGGATCTGGCGTTGTCGGACGGTGCGTGTCAGAGAAGTAGCGTCCCGAGCTACTAGGGCCATGTTGGGGCAGATTTGGAGGAAACCGGGAAGTCTCGACTCTCCCGGGGAGCCGAAGCTTATCTGGGTCGGCCAGGGGTCGCCGGGGCCAACCCTGCCGACCAGGGCGTGCCGGGGCGGGGTTGACTCGGCGATCCTGGAGATGCCGGGGGCCGAAAGGGCCGACCAGGAATGGCTGGGGCCGACTCGGCGAGCTTGGAGAGGCCGGGGCCGAGACAGGCCGATCGGGAAGGGTCGGGGCCGACTCGGCGAGCTTGGAGATGCCAGGGCCGAGAAGGGTCGACTGAGAAGGGTCGGGGCCGACTCGGCGGGCTTGGAGACGCCGGGGCCGAGAAGGGCCGACCGGGAAGGGTCGGGGCCGACTCGGCGGGCCAGGAGACGCCGGGGCCGAGAAGGGCCGACCGGGAAGGGTCGATGCCGACTCGGCGGGCTTGGAGACGTCGGGACCGAGAAGGGCCGATCGGGAAGGGTCGGTGCCGACTCGGCGGGCCTGGAGATGCCGGGGCCGAGAAGGGCCGATCGGGAAGGGTCGGGGCCGACTCGGTGGGCTTGGAGATGCCGGGGCGCACAAATGTTTTGATTTTGCTGAAATTACCCTTGGGGCTACATCAGCCACATTAAGAAGCTTTGATAATGAGTGTTGATCTTAATATAGGTTTCTAGTCTTATCCTATATTTTTGTTGTATTTCTTTTTTTTTTCATACTTGAATTTGATAATTTGAATATACGAAATCCTCTCCTGTCTTAAACTTCCATTGACGTTACATCCGTGGAGCTTTAAAACTTACACTCCTCAACCAAGAATATTTTTAATTGATACATAGCATTGAATGATGAAGCCATCAATCTCATCATCATCTTTTTCTTTTTTAATTTTATTTTTCATGACTACTTTATAAGATTCTCTTCCATTTATGTTGATGTTTTACTATTTCATGGAAATGGGGACTCAAATGGAACTTCAATATGCTTTATTAAATACCTCAGTATTTATGAAAATAAGATGAAGCATGACAAATGGAATTAAGGAGGGAACGTTAGTAGGAACATTAGTGTCTTTAGGGATTGTTTGTTCTTAATAAAAGGGATAAGGAAATTGCTAGTTCATTTGATTTTCTTATCACTTGCAGTCCTCACTTCTGGAATTTTGGAGAAATTGATAAATGACGGTCAATGATTGTATATGATTCTCCTTTTCTTCCTTTTTTTTTTTTTTTTTTTGTCTTTATCTTCTTCTTTCTTTCCTTTCATCCTCATTTCCTTTTCTTCTTCCTTCTTTTCTTTTTCTTCTTTGCGCTTTTTTTCTTCTTTTTTTATTCGCTTTTTTTTTCCTTTCCTTTCTTGCTTTCCCCTTTTTTTTCCTTTCTCTATTTTTTTTTTTTTTTTTTTTCCTTCCTTTCTCTTTCTTTCTTCTCATTTTCTTCCTTTCTTTGTTTCTTTTTTCTTCTTCTTTCTTTCCTTTTCTTCCTTGTTCCTTTCCTTTCTTTTTCTTCTTCCTTGCTTTCTTTTCTTTCTCTTCTCCATTCATTCATTTCTTTCTTTTCTTCTTCTTCTTTTTTTTTTTTCTTTCATTCCTCTTTCTTCTTAGAGGTAGGTACTGGGTCGTGCCGCCCATGGCACGGCCCAGGCCCAGGCCCACATGGGCCGTGCCAGCATGGTCCAGTAAATCATGCAGTGCCGAGTTCAAAAAAAAATTTTCACTGATCTGGTACGGCACGGCCCGTGACGGGCCTGGACCGGCCCATCGGATCATGCTGGCACGGCCCAGACGTGCCGGCAAGGCACAGCCGTGGTACTTGCATGGCTGTGCCTTAGGCACACCTGACCGTGCACCTAAGGCACAGCTGTGCACCACAGCTGTGCCCTTAGGCACAGCAGGGTGTGCCTAAGGCAGTCCTGTGCCTAGGCACAGCGCACGGCACTGTGCCTAAGACAGTGCTGTGCCGGCCCTGGCACGACCCACATGGCTTAGGCCCGGCAATGAGCCACGGGCTGTGCCGAGTTTGAGTTTTTTTTTACCGTGCCTGGCCCGGTCCGTTTGTTACTGGGCCGTACTAGGCACGACACGGTATCGTGCCGGGCCAGGCACGGCCCAGTGCCCACCTCTATTTCTTCTTTCTTTATGTGGATAGTTTCCGATGTCCCATCCCAATCATGTTTGCTCAACGAAAATAGGACAAGATAGCTAAGATGCTTCCTGAGACTTAAAACCTTAGTTGCAAGAAACTAAGTTGGTGGGTAATTTGACTAGATGCTCTTCACAACCTGCTTTTGCTTTTTGTCTTCAACTAGGACAATTTATTTGTGATCGCTTAAAAAACTTCAAAAAAATATCAGTGTTAACATTTGAAAAGAAAATGAGAAATAATGAACCAATTAATGCATGAGCTATGTCAACCTTCCTAGCCAATGTGATATGTGGAGGTTTTTGAAACATACCCAGTTGGCCGCATTGTGGGTCTGCCAGTATTCTACTTGATCAATGCTTGTCTGAATATGAGAACCACACGGGCTCAATAAGATGGATTCCAGGCTGTGTTTGCATTTTGTGTAGCATGGACTAATATTTTAGAATGCTGGTCTCCCCTCATTGCTTTATTTCTCCTGACCTGATTGACTAAGGTTTTTCTTGCTACCAGAATGATAACATAGTTGATTTATTTGTCTTAGATGACTATTATAATCAACCAAGATCATGCACATTATTAGGTTACATGATTAGGACCAGTAAAGTGGTGTCAGAATTTTCTTCAAATTAATTATTTTCTTGCCTTTTCACTTATGATACATTAGTCTATGTGCTTGACTTCAATAATTAGGTTGATTGGTAGGATGGGATTGAGCCTGCTCTTTTAATCATGTAGAAAAAATATGTCAGTCGTAATTAAATATGGCTTCCTTCTGGTTTATTGAATGAATCTCGAACCAAGAAAAGAAAAAAAAAAGGCTGACCATTAACTTCAGTCATTTCTAATCAGGTGATGTGATTTAAGCTTCTCACGGCAATATAGAAGAATCAGAAGAGTAAAGGATGCAGGAGTAAAAGGGCAGAATGGCTTGTTGTGATTTAGATTTTAAGAGGGTCTGAGGGTTACTGAAAACTAGTCCATTTTGTGCACTTCAGCAGATTACTTCCATGACTTCACTGTGGTAGTCATGATGAAGAGGCTGAGTTTTAATTTGAGAGTTCAACTTTTTGGGCAACAGATTGTATCCCTAAGTGTTGCATTTAACTATTCAAGTTTATCACCCAAAGTCACAAATTCATATGCTACCTGATCCTTGTGCTTCCATCCTATTTTGTACAACCTCCAGAAAAATTATTATTTGGTTTTCTAGCATTGGGAGGATATCCAAATAAAACCTAAACCTCAAATTGCTTTTAAGTCCCTAAATTTTCAATAGTCAAAACAAATGTTACAAAAAAACTCTATCATATAATAGATTCTTGAGAAGATCAACATATGTTTTACACATTTAGCTTTCATCTATAACAGGTACAAGTAAATCTTCATGTGTAACCCCAAGGTTCAAGATTTATTTTCTTCAGCTTTAATGTCTATTAAGAAAATATACTAAAAGAAGTTTCACACAAAACCTATGGTAGAATATGAATCTATAAATGGAACTCTTCCTTCTAACAATTTTATCTATGCTCCATGACTTGTGGTGTACCCATTTTGCCTCTCCTCCAGACGCTGTAGATGCCCTGAATGTTGTTGATTTGAAGGAGATGTTATTTTTTCCCAAGATAGAGAAATGTTGCCTACAATGCATAGTTGACTATTTTTTATATCCTTTGTGAGTGTGAATCTATGCCTGAATCATATCATCAGTTCTATTAGACTTCGCTTTTATGAGCCTTTAAGAATTTGTGCATATTTTTACAATTCATGCACATTTCCTGGTTTTGCTGTTTTTTCAATAAAACCCTTTCTTTGTTTTATTTTTAGTGATTTTAGTTCTGATGTTATGGTGATCTTTTTTTCTAGGTAAGAAGAGGAGCTGATAGAGCTGAGGTTTACAGCCTGGCCTTCTCTTCTAGCATGCAGTGGTTAGCGGTCTCTAGTGACAAAGGAACAGTTCATGTGTTCAGCCTCAAGGTTAATTTGGGATTGACAGCAAATGATAGGCCCCAACCTGCACCAGAGCCAAATCCTCCAGCTATCACTTCATCCTTCTCTTTCATTAAAGGTAACCTAATCTTACCTGCAAAATTTGTGATTACACCTAGATATTTCTCTATGGAACAGGAAACCATCCGAATTTATTTCTTAAACTGGTGCGAGACCTCATGATAATGGTTGGTTTTCCTTATAAATTATCTTTGTTAGTGTTCACTACAGATATTCTTTACTTCTATGCTGGTGTTTTTTTTTTTTTTTTTTTTCAATTGTATAATGCAGGCTAAAATAACCTGCATTTTATCAGCAAAGAATTTTCTCTTCTTCTATAGACAAGTAATTTATATTTATAAAAAAGATCTTGTCAATGGTTCATCTTTAATAAGTGTAAAGGAAAGCAAAGATCGATGAATACCTATAATATTACTTTTGTTGCAGTGAACAGTCACTTGACTTGTTGAATATCTCTTTTTTCAAACTTTTCCTGGAAAATTCTACTCTCAGTTTTATCTTGATTTCATGAATAAGTATATTTGTGAATTTTGCTGACTTGTGGATGCTAAACCAGTTAATGGATTGGATTTTGACATCAATATGGTCCAGATCCAATACTATCTGATATGGTAATTGTTTTTTATGTGGATCCCTCAGAGATTCAAATCCGATTGCCCAAAGGGCCTAACCCAATTTGTATATAATAAAATGAGAATTATAGATGTTATGATATAAAATATAATCCTACATATTTTGTATGCATATTTCATTTGCATGATCCTTACTTGCACCTCTTTGTCCTAATTTTGTCCCCTAAGCAATCCTACCCTCTAATTTCCACCAAACCAACTGGAGCTTTGAGCTACTCAGTCTTAGCTTGTTGTAAGAAAGTGGTAATCAAAGTCGAGGCAGGCTGGAGCTGTGCTTGATCATGAATGTTAAATGCATTTTCCATTTCCTAGTTAGACCATTTTGAATGAGCCTACTCTTAAGTTTGTTTTTGCAAGCTCAGATTATTCAATCTTGACTTAATTATGTCTTGCTTTCAATGAGGCCTAAGCTTGGACTTGGCTTGCTTCTTTTTTGAATGAGCTGAACCAAGCCCTATAATTTGATCTGCGCCTGAGCTGTTTCTGATCAGTTTTTATGATCGGTTCATTTGCATCTTTAGTTGATGAGTCCCATTGTCCCCACCTGCTAGAAAGGAAAAAACAATCCCACCCACAAAAATGTTATGGGTGAACTCTTGCTTCCATCCTCCTGGTCATCAGATTACATTGGACCAGGGGTTTTACTTAATGGATCAAACTTGCATTGGCTCCAGTTCATCTATAGGCCTGAGGAATTGTCGATGATCATTTTTAATATGTCATACCATTTAGATACATTTTGGGAATTTTAAATATTTTCTTTTGTTGTAATACCTTTAATCTTGTTGGATGATTTAATCTCCCATGCCATTTCTTGTACTTCTTACCATTGTCTTGCTTGCTTAAATACAAATTTCTGTTCTTGGATCTTACTGTCCTTCTGGTAACCTACTGGTCATCATGTTGGTTTGCTTCTAAGCATTCCTTGTGCTGGACAAGGCTTGAGTTTGCTGCTGAGCTGTGCTTCATTTCTTTGGGCAGCAATCGATTCATTATGGATTAAATTCAGTTCAACCATATCTTAGATGGGATGTTATTTATAAATGGCTTGGATGGGTTAAATTGGCTAATGAACAGGACTGCTGTCATCATCTTCTTTTTTACCTGGTGTGAACCATGTGGATTGAGTCAGGCCAATTGTACTCTTTTATGTTATGGCCTTAAATTTGGACATAGAAATCTGATTCAACTTTTCATGTTAAAGCTGGTTATTTTGAGTTAGAACCTGCCGGGTTGCAAATTGTTCAAACCTGTTTGCTGTGTGCTTGTATTTCAGTGTTTTACCCGAAGGAAATATAATATCATTAGTGTTGGTATTCGAGCATGAGAGAGTTGGCTGTTAGTGTGAAAAATAGCATGGTGCCCCTAATCAGCTGCTGCAATGTTCAACCCACAAGCTATCAAACCTTTTAGCATGATCCCTTGTTCTAAAATATAATTAAGCTAGACCTTACGGATTATATAATTTAAAGCTGTCTTTTGATTTCATCTTCAGGTGTTCTACCGAAGTATTTCAATTCAGAATGGTCAGTGGCCCAGTACCGCTTGCATGAAGGTTTACAATATAATGTTGCATTTGGACACCAAAAGAACACCATTGTGATTCTTGGGATGGATGGAAGGTATGTGATGTCACTCTAATAATTGGTTTCCTGCTGGAACTTAATATTTTGGTATAGAATTCTCAATTTTTGAAAATTTGGGATGTTCACCACTGGAATATTGCTTTTCGGTGTTTACTAAAACAAATTAATTGTATGAGCTTTATTTATCATCTCAAAAGTAATCTTGATATGAAGGCAATGATTGTGTTTATGCAAGTTATTTGCTCTGGGATTGAATGATTCCTTACTCAGCATTCCTGCTACCAGTAATACTGACGGATGTTGGTTTGCAGTAATCGGTGTATGAACATTTTCTCTGGGCATCATAAGGGCCCAGGAGCGGGCCGCATGTGTTGTTTTCACAAGCCATTGCGTCTTTGTTCTTTGTTCTAAACATAGCCTAATGTTGTCATGAATATGCAGTTTCTATCGATGCCAGTTTGATCCAGCAAATGGTGGAGAAATGACGCAGCTGGAGTGTTACAATTTCCTGAAACCAGAGGAAACTTTCTAGCATGAGGCAAGCTATGCATCTGTCTGGCTGTACTGGTGTTCATTATGATCGTTAAATTTTAATTCTTCGGGTCCATAATCTGTACATATCTTAGCGTTGATGACTTGCAAATATTTGTGCCCGCTCGTATCATAGTGACAACTCGTGTGAATTACACATGATAAATCCATGTATATCCTATTTTCTGGACATATAATAGTGAGCCATGATTTATTCTCCTCCTAAATCTCTTTAGCAACAGGATGTACAGTTGCTTCATTAAAGTTATTCAGTATCTGTTGATTAATTGTTTGGGCAATGTTTATACCAGTTTCCTTTTTTCTGTAATATGTGACAATTTGCTGGATGTCGGCCTCCAACGTTATCTGCTTCTGGTTCTTGAGTTTCAGCTGGGCCTGAATATTTTTACTAGCTACTTTTCCTGGACTTCCCCCCCTTTTTTCCTTAGTTGACTACAAGGAGTTGTGATTAACTTTGGTTCAATAGGGCAGTGAGATAGAGACTAAAGGTGGAAATGCCAATGATTGTACAGCGAGTTGAAGAAGTATCTTATTTTCATTGATAATAATGTTGGTACGATAAATGCAGCTTGCCAGTCTGATGGATGGTCGGATAATTTGATCCCATTTTTTCTTAAAATCATGCTGCAGTGGTAACGCCCTTCGTACGGCCTATTTCTCGTAGGTATGAGAGCATAGGTTCTGATGGAGTGGCCAGGCGACTGTCATAATTTGTTTGCTATGAGTAGGCTGAAATTATGAAACTAATAAATAATCATCGCTGCCATCGAAAAGATATTACGCATCCGGTATCCATTCTTCTCCGATAAACAATTTCACCGAGTGTGTGTTAGGGTCTTTGCTGAACTTGTCCTGGGAGCAGTAGTGAATCTTCCCGACTATTATTTTATGTCCTTGTTAGATCTTTGGAAGGATTGTTTGAGATTTGAGAGAAGAGGCATTGGAAGACGGTCAAATTTTTCTCAAGCTTAGCACATGTTATTAACGGCTACTTCTCCTGGATTGAGACAAGCAGCGAATGTTTTATTAAGTTATCATCGATATTAGTACATTATTTTTGTTTTGTATATTGATTTCTTATATTTATTGATTTGCATATCCTCATTTCTGTAAAATTTGCACTTTGGTCTACCTGCATAAACATGTAACCCGTGCGTGTGCATGATGTTCCCTTTTAGCATATCCAGGTTATATACACTCCCTTTTTGACAGCTAGACCATTTTATCGTATTATCAAACATATAAAACACCATAATACAGTTACACGCTTATATGAGTCAAATAATAATAATAATAATAATCAGAGGTTCACGGCAGAAGAAAGTCAGAATCCATCTCTCTTTACTAATAAATAATGTTTATAAAAACATTGAAGAAAAACCTAAGTTTATCTCAGCCAGACAACTCTGTGATCAACGTCGGTGCCAATAAATGAGGCATCCTCACCTATCTCTTGCATTTGAGTAATTTATCAGATATGGGGTTAAAATATAAAAATAAAAAGTTACTGTTATACAAAACATTTTTTATTATTTTAAAAATATTAAATTTTTCTTTTGCATCGATAAATAGAGGATGCAGAAGTTGTGTTTATTAGTTCTAATGTTTCAACAATTTTTACCACTAACCCTAAGCTGGGGAAATTAATTATCCACCGGGGGAGAGAGAGAGAGAGAGAGAGAGAGGAAAATATGAACCCATGCCTCCTTTCCATCAACATTCACCATATACAAAACGAAGAAATTTAAACTTCGACCAAGCAAACAGCAGAGCAGACCATCCAAACTTAAAGACACAGCTCCATAAAAGTATCAAACGGTAGACAAAGATGCATCATTTCAGTTTTATTCTACTAAAATAAAAACCATTTAGTCAAAACAAAGCATTAGAACTCAGAAGCCATGCATCCATTTCGCTTCTTCGCTCTTCCTTTGTTTAGATGGTGATGCCAGCAGCGGTCTTCTTCCAGGCGGGGCGAGCGGAGACGTTCTGCCACCAGGCCAGCACGTGTGGACGGGAGGTGACCAGATCCGCCTTGGCGGTCTTCATGAGGTAGTGGGTGTAGGGCATGTGGTTGAGGTCCGCCAGAGTGAAGTCACCGCCCGCCAGGTACTTGCTCTTAGACAGATGAGCTTCGTACACGTCCAGCACCTGGCCCAGCTTCTCCGCATTACTCTCCACCACCGTCGGATCCGTGCCTTCCCGAGTAATGGATTGATTAGGGCCTCGGTCACCAGACCCACGATGGGCGGCCCGAACTGCTGCGACTCCACCTCCAGCCACAGATCCACCGCCGCCTCCACCGGTCCACCCCCCGACCGGAGCAGGTCCGGCCCGGTCTCCTTAAACTTTTTCGCGATGTACCGGTTTATCGCTCGCGATTCTGGCCGTCCGATTAGACCGAGACATCACAGATCAGGTCAGATCCAGGATGGGTGGTGCATCAATCAATTTAAGAAAAATATCGAAAAAAAAAGACAGTAATTAATATTACCAAATAGGACGATTTCTCCGTCTTCCAGCACAGGGATCTGCCCGAATGGCTGCGTTTATGGAAATAAAAAATAAACGTTACCAAAACTAAAAACACAAGATTATAATAAGAGGGCCAAAGGGGGGAAGAGATCGAGAATACGTTGAGGGCGAGAAAGGAAGGTTGTTTGTGAGCGCCGGTGCGGAGGTCGACGATGATGAGCTCGTAGTCCAACCCCTTCTCGTTCAGCGCCGCTATCACCCTCACCGTGTTCGTAGACATCGGCAGGCCGTAAACCTTCAACCCCATCTCCGTCTCTCTCTCTCTCTTTCTCTCTCACTGACCTCTGCTGAAGAGACGAAATGGAATGGAGCATATAAAGAAATGGGTGTCACGAGGCTCGCGTTGACGGGGAAAGAGCAATGTTTCGACGAGTGCGTATAAGTTTCCACGCGTACACTAATCATCGCCCGTCCGTCCGAGAGGCCACGCCTCGTGACGCTCTCATCAGCCATATCTCGCGTCACGCATAAGAATTTCTGTGAGAGCGTTGGAAAGAGTATCACTTTCTGCTAAAGTTTGTGGGTCCGACAACCGCCCTCGTCTGAGTTCTCGTCACTTCTAGGTAACCCTTTCCAGCGAACAAGAGCCTACAACCGATGCGAGAGCTTTTGAAGTTTTGTGACTTTGTCGGCTTACCTGGTGGCGGTTAGATTACCGTGGCCGTGAGATCTACCCTGCACGCATTACCGGCTCTGACGGCACCGCGGGGCAGTGCCCGGTTCCCTGCGGCATGAATGTCGTGGCGGTTTTTCTATTTGTTAAAATAAAATAATAAATACGTTCTTTTATTTGTAAAAAAAAAATGAAAGTTGGCCTTTTCGGGCCGAATAGAAATGCAACTTGGACCGGATTTGGATAGTTGGGTTGAGTTCAATCTAAACTCGGCTCATCAAATTCGATTTACAGAAATGTTTAAACTCTAGTTTGCTTAACCCGAATCCAAAGGATCCGGATTAAATCCAGACCGATTTGTAACTTAGATCAAATTTGGATTGCAGTCAATCTGAACCCGAAAAAATACGAACCCGCAAAGTCACAAGCGACAAACCCACTGGTATTATGAAAGTGATGATTTAGCCTTATTTGTTAGGTTTAAAGATATGTAGAGCTGACAATAGTGTTATAGAAGTGATGATTCTTGATATAAACATTCCATCAGAACCTTCATTACCTTTTAAAATGAGCAATATACTTTTAACCATTACATTTTATCATGTAATGTTGGTGGCCAAACTAGTATATTTATTTTTTTTAATTATCTTCTTTGAGACATTTGTAACTTCTAATATGAAGTTTGCCAAAATTTTATGAAAGTATCTAGGAAGAGGTAATGAGCAAAAAACTAAAACATTTAGGAAAAAGGGTGATGAGTAAAAAACAAGAGAGCTTCGGATGGCGAATGGAGTCTCGCTACTTGGAAAAGATCTCTCAAATCAGACTTATGTGGTCTTCTAGCTGGTTCTTTATATCGTCTCAATATTTTCTGGTTCCGAAGGATAAAGGTGACTTCATCAATGCATATGGTGGCTATTCAAATGTTATGCAATATCTGGATTACTTTGGATATGTTTTGGTTTAAAAATGTATTTTTTTGTTTAATCTTATGTAAAAGATGTATATTTTTGGACGTGCAATTTGAAATGTGAAGCTTGTTTGTTCCAAACTTCAGTTTGTTTGTACAATGTGAAGCTTATTGTTTCAAATTTTAGTTTATTTGTGCAATGTTAAGCATGTTTATTTCAGATTGTCATATTTTTTTCTATCAACCCAAATTTCAATCCAAAATTCAACTCAAACTTGATTTTTAAAAATAGGGTTAAAGTTAAAATTTTACAAATAGAATTAGAGTTAGGATTAGAATTGATATTTTATAAATAAGGTTAAATTAGGATTAAGAAAAACCTAAATTTTATGAGCCTAAGTTGCACATGAGGGGGGCGGTATTTTATTGGTTAAAGAAATTTAGTCGTTGTTGGGGACCCATCTCACTGCAAGGTGTCACGGTTTTTGTTACACGCAGGTGTTTAAGATAGAGCTTTTCTTGATTACATTATTATTTTCAAGGCCCTTGAAAGGCACATGAAATTAGAAAAGATTTTGTACATCATATCTAGTGCATCAAGTTTTACATAAATTGTATTACCCTTTTTTATTGGTTCATATGCATATGATATTCATTAAAAAATATTAAGATAGCTTTACGATATCCTAAAATTACAACACTTCAGTTTTAAACTTACGACACCGTAGTTATAAAATTAAGACATCCGTACAGAAAGCAAAAAAAAAATTATGACACTCCAGTTTTAAACTTACGACACTGTAGTTATAAAATTAAAACATCAGTTCAGAAAGCAAAAAAAAATTATGACATCCAGTTATAAATTTAAGACACCATAGTTATAAAATTACGATACCCATTCAGCAAACGTGTCTATACATAAATTCCAAAAAAAAAAAGATGTCTGACGTGCATTAATACTCATTCAGCTTTTTTTTGAAATTTATGTACAAACACATTTTAAGTGGTGTTGTAATTTTATACTTCGGTGTCGTAAATTTATAACTGGAATGTTTTTTTTTTTTTGACTTCCTTAATAGGTGTCTTAATTTTAAAACTACGATGTTATAAGTTTAAAACTATGATGTCATCTTAAATTTGAAGTGACGTGCATTAATACCCGTTCAACTTTTTTTTTTTTTGAATTTGTGTAAAGACTTCAATGGGTATCATAATTTTATAACTACGGTGTCAAAAGTTTACAATTTTTTTTGCTTTCTAAACAGATGTCTTAATTTTATAACTACAGTGTCATAAGTTTAAAACTGAGGTGTCGTAATTTTTTTCCTAGGGATGTCGTAAAGTTGTCTTAATATTTTTTAATGGGTATTGTATGCATGTAAATTAATAAAAAAGTATGGTGCAATCTACATAGAACTTGTTGCACCGAATATGATGTACAAAATCTTTTCCCATGAAATTTGGACGATCCAAAAATTGGGCCAGTTTAATAGGCACGTTGTCTTTCGGCTTGGACCATGTCCTAACTTGGACCAGAAATTTTTTTTTCATCTTAAAATTAGCGGAACGAAAAAAAAAAATTCGATAGAGATAAATTAGAAGGGCTCAAACAATAACGAAAATGTAAATAGAAATAATTTTAAAAATCCGTGGCATTAGGTGAAAATAATAGAACCTTAAAATTTCATTATTTTAAATATAAAATTATTTTTATACATTTTTTAATATATTTTTTCTACATTACACTTGGTTTAGAATGATATTTCTATGAGATATCAAGAAATTAAAATTTGTTTAACCTTTATTTAAATTTGAATCTCGATATGCTTCTTCTTCTATGCTTTAATATATATATCCTAAATATATATCAAGAATATTTATATTTTTATCTTAATATATCTATAATTAATATTATCTTTATTTTTATAAGTTATTTTATAATTATTTAATAATAATAATAATAATAAATTTTGAGATAAAGAAAAATAAGTTCCGACTAAATGGAATAACCAATTTTAGGCCTCATAGACTGTTAACGTATTGCGATCATGCACCATCTTCTACTTTGAATTAATTACTAAAGATTAATACTTTCTAATGGGGCTTGTTGACCCTATGAGCGATAAAAGACAATAATTTTTGGATTGCATCTTCTCAAGATAGCGATTTTCAGACAATTTTCTATGCAGCCGCGGTGGCCTTCCAGGACAGCTTAATTCCTAAGCGGCCCCACCCCGGTATCTCCAAGTCGGCCGAGTCGGTTCCGAATTTCCCAAGTCGGCCCTGCTCGGCCCTGGCATCTCCAAGTCGGCCGAGTCGGCCCCAACTTCCCCAAGTCGGCCCCGCTCGGCCCCGGCACCTCCCAATCGGTCGAGCCGGCCCCGACCATCCCTGGTCGGCCCCGACTTCCCCAAGTGGGTCCCGCTCGACCCCGGCACCTCCTAGTCGGACGAGTCGGCCTTGACTTTCCCAAGTCGGCCCCAACATCTCCAAGCCGGCCGAGTCGGCCCCGACTATCCCTGATCGGCCCCGCATCATTCAAGTCAGCCCCGCCTCATTCAAGCCGACCCTCTCATTTAAGCCGGCCCTCTCATTCAAGTCGGCCCTCTCATTCAAGTTGGCCCCGCCTCTCATTCAAGTCGGCCCCGCCTCAGCACATTTAGTGGAATGGAGCGTCACGGATGCGAAGAGAGGGAGAAAGTCCAAGTCGGCCTCCTCCCGCTCTTCCGAGTCGGCCTCCTCCCGCTCTCTTCCAAGTCAGCTCCCGCTCGGCCTCCGCCACGTTATATATTTCACACAAAGGCATTTATGGCCTCATAAAGGCCACGTGCATCTACCTTATCTAAGCTGCCTCCGGTTGACTTTCCTGACCACCCAGCTTCTTCCCGGCTTTCCAGCACCATGCAGGATAGCCTCTCTGACTCTACTCATGGCCATGGACGGCTTCGTCCATGGCTCTGCTCCAAGCTCTCTACCCAGAGCACTGACTTAAGCGTTGGAGGGTCCTCGACGGAGTCTCTGGCCTCCGGGACTTTTTGCAGGCTCCTAGACGCGAGAAGCTCGCTGAAAGATCCCGGGCTCGCTAGAGAAGGCGACCGAACGCTCGCGGACGTTCGAGGGGGGTGATCTGGCAGCATCATATTGGTGCGCTAGGAAGGGGGAGAAAGCAAAGTTCTACGACACTTAGCTACAAGCTCTCACTCCCTCTACGACAACAATGCCGGATAAAAATATGGTGATGACAAAGACCCATGGAGCTTCCGTCAGTAACGCTAGGGGGGCACCCTCAACGAGCTGAGCAACAGGAGGCCGGCTCTCTGCTCCATCGTCACCACTATCTTGGGCCATTCAAGCAAAACATCGTCACCCACATAGCAGCAAACATGAGCTTATGTTGCTCCTTTAGTTGTCACTCAAGCCATCCACTATCCATGCGGTGAGAGATCTCCCCAGCGAGAGACTCACCACTATCATATTTCTTTGAAGCTCAAGAGCAAGAGCAACCTCAAACTCAAGCTCATCGGTGGGCGATGAGGACAAAGGGCTTTGACTGTTGACTCTATATCCACCCTCTCTTTTTCTCTCCGCTGCACCCAGAGCCAATCCGAGCCCAAGACCTCTCACAGATTCCATTCCAGCTGCCCTCGGATTTCAGCAGTGGTACCCTCCACCTTCAATCAACATAGTTTCCTGGGGGGGCAGGTCATCAACTCAGCAGAAGGAGACAAATTTCTCCAACGAAAAAGCTAAGTACGCTACACTTTGGGAAAAAGTTTCTTTTCATTAGTGTGTGAATGCATTACAGGGAAAAACTAATCATTCAAAAGGAGCTCACCGGTATCGCGGCTAATGGTATACCACTCAGTCTGGCTAGGAGACGCCCCGAGTCGGTTCAAGTCCCTAACAGCTCCGTACCCGATCGAGTCGCCCCTAGGGCGGCACACAAACCCCCGAGGCGGTTCAAAAGGAGCTCACCGGCATCGCGGCTAACAGGAAACCACTCGGCCCAAGCACAAAAGTGCCCCCCTGAGTCAGTTCAAGTCCCTAACAGCTCTGTACCCGATCGAGTCGCCCCTTGGGCGGCACAAAAACCCCGAGACAGTTCAAAAGGAGCTCACTGGCATCGCGGCTAATGGGACACCACTCGGCCCTAGCACAAAAGTTCCCCCCGAGTCGGTTCAAGTCCCTAACAGCTCCGTATCCAATCGAGTCGCCCCTCAGCGGCACACAAACCCCCGAGGCAGTTCAAAAGGGGCTCATCGGCATTGCGGCTAATGGGACACCACTCGGTCCGACTAGGGAGATGCCCCGAGTCGGTTCAAGTCCCTAACAGCTCCATACCCGGTCGAGTCACCCCTCATGTGGCACACAAACCCCCGAGGCAGTTCAAAAGGAGCTCACCGGCATTGCGGCTAACGGGACACCACTCGGTCCGGCTAGGAGATGCCCCCGAGTCGGTTCAAGTCCCTAACAGCTCCGGTATCTTCAAGTCGGTCGAGTCCTACACTCCTTTCGCTTAGCTGATGCGTGGCACACAAGCTCAAGGAGTGTGGGGGGCATTTGATGGGGCTAGTTGACCCCATGTGCGATAAAGACAACAATTTTTGGATGGCATCCTTTCAAGATAGTGATTTCCAGACAATTTTCCTAGGCGGCCGCGGTGGCCTTCCTGGACGGCTTAATTCCTAGGTGGCCCTGCCCCGGCATCTCCAAGTCGGTCAAGTCGGCCCTGACTTTCCCAAGTCAGCCTTGCTCGGCCCCGGCATCTTCAAGTCGGCCGAGTCGGCCCCGACTTGCCCAAGTTGGCCCCGCTCGGCCCCAGCACCTCCCAGTCGGTCGAGCTGGCCCCGACCATCTCTGGTCGGCCCCGACTTTCTCAAGTCGGTCCTGCTCGGCCCCGGTATCTTCAAGTCATCCGAGTCGGCCCCGACTTCCCCAAGTTGGCCCTGTTCGGCCCCAGCACCTCCCAGTCGATCGAGCCGGCCCCGACCATCCCTGGTCGGCCCCGACTTTTCCAAGTCGGCCCTGCTCGACCCCGGCATCTTCAAGTCGGCCGAGTCGGCCCCAACTTCCCTAAGTCGGCCCCGCTCGGCCTTGGCACCTCCCAGTCGATCGAGCCGGCCCCGACTTTTTCAAGTCGGCCCTGCTCGGCCTCAGCATCTTCAAGTCGGCCGAGTCGGCCCCAACTTTCCAAGTCAGCCCCGCTCGGCTCCGGCACCTCCCAGTCGGCCGAATCGGCCCCGACTTTCCTAAGTCAGCCCCGCTCGGCCCCGGCATCTCCAAGCCGGTCGAGTTGGCCCCGACCATCCCTGGTCGGCCCCGCCTCATTCAAGTCGGTCCTCTCATTCAAGTCAGCCCCGCCTCATTCAAGCCGGCCCTCTCATTTAAGTCGGCCCTCTCATTCAAGTCGGGCCTCTCATTCAAGTTGGCCCCGCCTCTCATTCAAGTTGGCCCCGCCTCGGCATCGTCCCGTCCGGCCTCTTCCAAGTCAACCCCGTCTCGGCACATTTAGTGGAATGGAGCATCACGGACGCGAAGAGAGGGAGAAAGTCCAAGGCGGCCTCCTCCCGCTCTCTTCCGAGTCGGCCTCCTCCTGCTCTCTTCCAAGTCGGCCCGCCCCAGCATCGTCCCGCTCGGCCTCTGCCACGTTATATCTTTCGCACAAAGGCATTTATGGCCTCATAAAGGCCACGTGCATCTACCTTATCTAAGCTACCTCCGATTGACTTTTCCGACCACCCGGCTTCTTCCCGGCCTTTCAGCACCATGCAGGATAGCCTCTTTGACTCTGCTCACGACCATGGACGGCTTCGTCCGTGGCTCTGCTCCAAGCTCTCTGTCCCGGCTTCGACTAGACGATGGACAACATCATGGTAGGACAACAAGGGACAGCTGGCTTCAACTCCCAACTCTTCCATCCCAGATGGATGTGTGGCTCATGATGGTGATGAGACTCCACCACCTTTTATCTCTCTTCCCTGCAGCGGTTAAATCAAGTGGCCACCCACTCTGATGGAACTTGACCCACCAACCAGCTGCAGCCATCCACTTTGATGGATTTAACCTGCAGCCCTGACATGCCAAAGAAGGAAGCAAGCTCTGCCATTGCTGCCATCACCTTAAATGCTCTTACAAGTGGCAGCACCCCCAAGGCACCCCAAGCCTCACAGACATTAGCTCTGTCACTTCACCCATCAAAGTCATCATATGAGGCCTCAACCACTCAAACTAGACAAACTCTAAGCATCTATAAAATGGGTAAGAGGGACCCCCGACCAGGGGAGGGAACACAACTCAACTAAGAACTGATAACTCCGGTAACCACAAAAGAACGCACTCATAACACTCCTAAACGCTCATTTTCTGCTCACAGAGAACTCTTCTTTGAGCTTCTCTCTCTCTTTTGAGCTTCCTTAAGCTCACGGCTGTTGCCCAGAACACTGACTTGAGCATCGGAGGGTCTTCGTCGGAGTCTCCGGCCTCTGAAACTTTTTGCAGGCTCCCAGATGCGAGAAGCTCGCCGAAAGATCCCGGGCTCACTGGAGAAGGCGATCGGACGCTCGTGGATGTTCGAGGGGGGTGATCTGGCAGCATCACCTTCAATCAATTTATCAATGCTTTCACTGTTCTATTATATAACCATATTTGTTAGCTAGCAGATTTATCCTAAATAATTAATCAAAGAAAATATTAATAATGTATAATACCAGCCTCCACCCAAAATCTCACATGTGGTTTATTGTAACGCATACAAAGGGATAAATAAGGGCTGAAAGTAGGTCGGGCCAAGTCAGGCAATGCCTAGCTTGAGCCTAGCTCAATTTTTTTTTTAATTTTAGATTAGGGTTAGGTCTAAATTTTTTTTTAGAAATTAGGTTCAAGCTTGACACAAACCCAAGCTTAGCTTAAAACATAATCGGATCGTCCCACAGCAATTCATTTGTGCTAATAGATGATGTAGCTTAGGAAAAATAAAAAGAATAAAAAAGAATTTGGGTCAAAATAGAAAAATTTAACTCGTATCTCTTTAGATGTTTAATTTTTTTTTTATAAATTTATGATTAGTATTTTTAATACTAGTTTGTCTTGGAGTTTGATTTAGTATGGACTATTATAACTCAATAAATAGATCATGTATCATTGAGTCAATCAATTTAGTAATGCAACTTAAAGTTTCTTTTTTTTTTTCGACGTTTAGAATAATTCTTAGTTTACTATGGCACGGGACTACAATCTTTCCAAGGAGGTTAGAAGTGCTCAATCATAGGCTCTCAAAGAGTTGATGTAAAACCAACCGTTATCTTCTTTGATAATTTTACTTGCATCAATAGAATTATTTTTTAATTTTAAGTGTTTGTGCAAAAATAAATAATTTTTAAAATAATTACATATAATCACTTGAGAATATTTACTATGATAGGGGAAGTTATTTCCACATAGTTGTTAAGAAATCTAGTATAAAATTTAAAATGCTCACCATATTTTAAGATTTTAAGCTTGGAGTCAAGCCAAATTTAAGACTGGCCAAGAATTTATGTTTCAAGCTTTCTTTGGGCTTGAGTTACGAGCTGGATCTAAGTCGAGCCAAGTAAAAATTCAAGTCTAGTTCAAATTTTTTTGGGCTCTAACTTTAATTCAAGACTGACTTGTAGCTCTGCTTGAAGTCAAGCCGATGCAAGCCCACTTTCAGCCCTATATGTATACTTGCAAATAGGAATCCTATAATTCTATTTTCTACTACTTGCTTGGTTTGAATGCAACTATAATTGCAAGAAATATTATTTCCTCTTTGAATAATTTTAAGTGACATGTAAGTGCAATTTGCTCAAGCATGATAATTACTTTAGTGATGGCATATATAATATTTATTATAACTATATCATGATAATATATTTATATATTTATAATACAATAATATATTTAGATGATAAATTATGTTTATTATAATTATTTAATATATCATTATCATACAAGTAATTTCTTAGCCAGGGTTTTGATTGAATTGGGGATGGAGAGGGAAATGAGCTTAACTAGGATGGTTGCTGGTTGATGTCTAGTTTGCTAGCTATCCTCTTCTCGTATCAGTATCAAATAGGAGAGATCTTATTCTAAGTAGAAGAGGCAACTAAGTAACAAGGGCTACAATTCTTTAAAATAATGAAAAAATTGAACTCTAATCCATTTCTTATAATCCCTAGCCCCCCACTTTTTCTAAGAATGGGATAAGTTTGCTTACATTTGGGGTTGTTCAAATGAGTCAATAATTTAACCATGACTTAAGATAATCATCAATGGAGGAAAAGCTCTTTATATTTCTAAGAGCCTATTTAATTTACTTGTTCGCTCCTAAAATATTTTTAAATAATTATTTCTTCTCAGCTATGTAAGTTAGCTATTAACCAACAAGTAAATCATATAGAATCATAATTCTATGCAATTTTCTATATTTTATTATTTATTTGGCTTCCCATTTATAATGTCTTTAAGTATATGAATCATAATTTATAAATTTAAAGATAATCATTTACTTGTATCGAATTGAAAGTCTTTGAATAAAAAATTGAGTTTAAATTGACTTTTTTAATCTTATTTAAACTATTTAATGAATTTATATTTGATTATTAATTGCTATATTTTAACTATAAAATAATAGTTAGATACTTAGATGTAAACATAATCAAATTTAATCATATCCTAGACCTCAACTTTGTGGGTTAGACACAAATTATCCTTGACCTTAAATAGACTCGAGTAATCCTTGGGTTGAAAATTTTTTCCATAGATTCCAACCAATGAGCAAATAGATTAGATTCGAGTCCAAAATTATGACCCAAATATAAAAATGAATTGGATCAAGATCAAGCATGTTATAATCTGACCATACCCATTTGCAACCCTAAACTTAATTTTTATGTGATAGCTATTTTTCAACACTAATTAGGGCCAACTACACCAAACAATAACATGACCTAATTTTCATGTTCTCCTCCTTTCTTGGGTTTTGTTTTACCACGCCCACCTCATCTCTATTTAGCCATTATTTCACTTTCCCCCTTTTATTCTATTTGCCAACTGCTATTCTGCTTGCCTTTTTCTAGTTTTCTACTTGCTCCTCTCTTTTTAAAGAGTTGTTAGCTAGTTATGCCCATATATATATAGTCTACAAGCTACTACTTCTTGATTGCTTGAATATATTGTATCACCTAGTGGCTATTGTAGTTATGGTAATACCACTATTACTCTTCTTTCTATCATAAATTTTAATTTATGATGATAACAAGGAGAATACTTTTGAGAAACTAAAAGAGATAGTAGAAAAAGACATCCCAACCATGGGAGGTGCCAGTGATGCAAATGGGTCAATCCAAAACATTTGCAATCTTAATTAGGTCTTATATGGGATAGTTATTAGCTCGGTTGTTGCAAAATAGCTATAGTACATAGTTGATGGGAAACATCTACTAGCTCCAGCAGTTGTCTCAATAATTTTAATCTTTGTATCCAAATAATACATCGGCTATTCCATCAATATTAATTCATATCATGTGATGGGATGTTAGGAATATAATATGCTTAAAATTTGAGCGACTAAATTATAACAATTGAGTGGTAGAGGATCAAAATAAATTGAGTGAAAGCATGAGAAGCAAAAATATCTTTCCACCAAAAATTAATTTTGAGATAATTCTTTCTATTTTTTATCTTTTTAATGATTTCATATCTAATTATTATTATTATTATATTTGAGTAATAAAATAATATCTTAATGCTTCACTTGAATTGCAAATCCAATTCGGTACCTAACATCTAGGATTAGGCCTTTTTTTTCATAAATCAGATCAATTTCATCCGTTCAATTAACGACATGTCCGTCGGGCTGCTGAACTCAATGCTCACTACCGAGCTAACTCCTCGCGGTCCCCAAGTCACTGGCACACATTATTTGCCATGTGATGATTCCCGATCACTTTAGATTGATGTCCGTGAGCGCTCGTGAGAGCACCACAAATTTGTTGGTGAAGCTTCACTCCAATCTGAGCCCTGCAAGAGTCCCAGGGATCGAATATTTCAGCGAGGACCCTTCCACATCAAGTCAGTGATCGAGATCACAGCTATGAGATTGAGGAAGCTTGAAAGAGAAAACTTAGGGTAGTGAGTGCTTGAATGTTTATACCTCATCCGAGGTACCTCTTACCCATTTTATAGATATTCCTTGCCATCTAGTGATGGAGTGGGCCACTTGGAGCCTAACGGTGGAGGATGTCTCTTTGATGGAATGTCAGAACTAGTTGGCTTTGTCCCATCTGATCTAAGCAACTGTGCTTGGTAGGTGGGCCCAGTCTCATCAGACAAGCGAGCTGCAAGCAGTTGGTGGGCTTGGTCTTATCAGGCATGTGGGCTGTAGATGGTTGCTGGGTCAGGCCTTGTTCGACGTGTGGGCCGCAGATGGTTGGTGAGTCGGATCTCATCAGATGCGTGGACTGCAGGTGGTTGGTGGGTCAAGCCAGGCCTTGCCAAACATGTGAGTCACAGATGGTTGATGGGTTAGGCCAGGTCTTGCCAAACATATGGGCCGCAAATGGTTGGTGGGCCAAGCCAGGTCTTGTCAGACACATGGGCTGGCGTGGTTCAAGTTGGCGCCGACTCTAGAGGTTTAGGCTAGATTGGAAGGTCGGGGCTGAGTCCAGAGGTTGAGGCCGCCTTAGGAGGTCGAGGTCAACTCTGGAGGTTGAGACCACCTTGGGAAGCTAGGGCTGACTCCGAAGGTTGAGGCCACCTTGGGAGGCTGAGGCTGACTTTGAAGGTTGAGGCCGGCTTGGAAAGCCGGGGCCGAGTCCGAAGGTTGTCAGCACTCTTTTGACTTCCGCCGTCAGCTAGTTTTAGCCATTAACTTACACGTGGTTTTACCAGCCACATCAAATGCCCCCCGCTCCTAAGCTTGAGTGGTGACGTATTTTATGCCCGCTAAGTGAAAGGAGCGTAAAATCTCTTACCATCATTGATCCTCATGCGCCATTAATCATTGGAGGCGGGCATGCGCCCCTCAGAAGGTAGGGTCTTTTCGAAGTCCCCTCTTCATTTAAGGATAGGTACAAGAAGTGGCATTGCCCATCGAAAGATCGAGGAAATGCTTCTCGAGTGACAAAAAAGGCGGGACACCATTATTGGATCACCATCACCAATGTCCCATCATTAGTCATGGATCGCGTCCTCTCGTATGTCACCGAGGTGTCGTATCTCGGACAATGAAGGGTCCTTTGATAGCTAGACATCACCTCCACTTGCAAGCATCCGCGTGGCATTGCCTTGGACAAGATGTTTCAAAAGTCATGTATAAAAATCGTTCCGTCCATCTCATCGGGCCTCTCATGCTTTTGGTACTCTTCTTGTGTTCTCCTTCACCTCCTGAGTCCCGAGTCTTTTGCTTTTTCTCTCTAACTCCAAGTCAGTCCTTCTTGCTTTTTTTCTTCTTTATTTTCCTCCTATGGACCCTCGCATCAGTAGGAAGGGTAAGAGGCCCATGGTTAGGCTGAGGCCCACTGAGGAGAAGTTGGATGATGTCCTCCTCAAGCTGGGCGATGCCGAGGAGTGAGCCAAGAAGGCGGAGGCAGTGGTGTTGAGAAATTTGGGAGATTGTAATTACCCCAACTTCCCCAACTTTATTGATTTTGATGATTTCCAAAAGCCATGAGTATTTTAAAGGAAATAATGAGTTTATTTATCAAAAACCTTGAGCTTATTCAAAATGAAAGCAATGGACTCTCAATGTTTAAATTCACTGAGTTTTGAATCAATTTGAAAAAGAAGTTTCAAGCTCTATATTTAAGATTTCAAAAAGAAATTTTTACATGTTATATTTCAATCAATGATTTCTTGAAACATGTCTTGAATTCATGCTTAATGTCATATTTATTGTATTCAAGTCAAAATATCATTTAAAATTATTCTGGGATGAATTTCAAAGTCAATCAGAAAAATTTCTGATTTTTATACGTTCCGAAGCCGACTCTAGAGTTTCAGAGTCGACTCCAGTAAGTAACAGAGTTTTCAGATTTTCTCGAGTCGACCCTTGGATTTCAAGAGTCGACCCCTGACTCTGTGCGAGCCGACTTCGGACTGTGCGAGCCGACTCCGCTCAAACAACAGAAAGCATATTTTTTGAGCGCTTCTCGAGTTGACTCCCCATTTTCTTCGAGTCGACCCCCGACTATCGGGAGTCGACACTTTGGTCTTTCGCGAGTCGACCCTCTAACATTTAAAATGTTTCTATTTTTAGTAATCGACTTCGAGCCGACTCCCACAGTGCTCGAGTCGACTCCACGAAATTCTGGGCGCAATTTTTCACGACGACACGTCAGCCCCAACGGTAAGATTTTTGATTAACGGCTATTTTTTGTGTTTCTAACGGATATATTTTTGCAGAATCTATAAATAGAGGAGCTGTTTTCAAATCAAAGAGAAGAAATATAGAGAGAAATTTATTTCAAAGAAAAAGAAGAGAAAGAGGGAAAAACAGAGCTTCATTGGAAAAATCATTTGAGTCAAGAAAAGAGATTCAAAAGGAGTGAAATCAAAGAGAGAGATTCGTGTGCTCCAGAGCTACAATCAACAAAAGTTCAAGAGGAGATCCCAAAGCAACTAAGAGCAACATCAAGATCTTCCAACCTAGAAGAAAAAGAAGAAAAGCTTCAACCAACATCCAAAAGCCCCAAAGCTAGGAGAATCTGTGCTGAGGCCTGATTCCACACATCAAAGGAGTTGGAGAAGAGAAGCAAAGAAGCCAAGCCTGCATTCAAGCTTATTTAATCAGGCTTTTCTAAACCTAAGCTTTATTTTGATTATTCTGCTCTAGAGGAGCTGTTTGTATTTAAACTCGAAATTATTTTCTTGTGTACTGATTCAAAGTGGATTGAATCAGTGAGGTAGTTGTACCTCGTTGTAAGCTTAGGATAGCTTACGTGTTGGGTTCGTTGTGATCCCGTTAAAACAACGACTTGGGTTTTGTGCTGGTGAGCCCGTGAAAAACCGGCTGGGTTCGTTGTGATCCCGAAAAAATAACAAGTTTGAGTTGTGAGCTTGTAAAACAACTCGGCTGTAATCGAGGAGATTATAGTGTGGACCCAAGTGGATCTTGGGAGTGGACGTAGGTGCTGGTTGCACCGAACCACTATAAAAATATCTTGTGTTTGCCGTGCTCATTTGTCTCTCACTCTATCTCTCTTATATTTCTGTTTGTGCATTGCTTATAAGTTAATTTCTCTCACTTGCACATCTTGAATTAATTTGTTTAAAACATTTCAAAAAGTCTTAAATTTTTAAGAACCCAATTCACCCCCCCTCTTGGGTTGCCATCTGGGCCAACAATTGGTATCAGAGCCAGTGCTCATTTAGAATTTGATCTCACGATCAAGAGCTAAAGATCCTTATGGCAACACAAAGTGGTTCATGTTTTGCTGAAGGTCATTCTACGAATAGACCTCCTTTATTTAATGGAACCAACTATTCATATTGGAAAGCTAGAATGAGAATATTCATTCAAGCTTCTGACTATGAATTATGGGGAGTAATAATAATGGACCTAGTACACCCACACACGTAATTGATGGCACTATTGTTCCTAAGCCCGAAAGGGATTGGAATGATAATGATAGGAGAATGGCACATTAAATGCTAAAGCCATTAACATTTTATATTGTTCCTTAGATCTAATGAATTCAACCGAATCTCAACATGTAATTCCGCAAAAGAAATTTGGGATAAGTTGGAAATACACATGAGGGAACAAACCAAGTAAAAGAATCAAAGATAAATATTTTGTTCATAAATATGAATTATTTAGCATGGAACAAAATGAAACCATCACATGCATGTTCACTAGATTCACTGATATTGTGAATGGTTTGAAAAGTCTTGGAAAAGTATATACTAACTCTGACTTGTTCGCAAAATTCTTAGGTCACTTCCAAGGACTTGGGAAGCCAAGGTGACAGCCATACAAGAAGCCAAAGATCTGAACATCTTACCATTGGAAGAGCTTCTTGGATCCTAATGACCCATGAGCTTCAATGAAACAACATGTCAATGAGGATGAGTCAAGAAAGAAGAAAACCATTGCCCTCAAGGCTGCAAAAGTTGAAGATAGCAGCAGCGATGATGAAGAGGATGATGATGATGAAACAGCTCTCCTTGCAAAGAAATTCAAGAAGTTTATGCAAAGAAGGAGGCCCTTCCACAAGAAGAATTTGGATCAAAAATGGAAGGAGAAAAAGAAAGATAAGAAAAAGGAAAAGGACAAGGACAAAGAGAAAGAGCCCTTAGTATGTTATGAATGTAAAAACCGGGGCATTTTAGATATGACTGTCCTTTACTTAAGAAGGCCTATAAGAAAAAGAAAAAGGCCTACATGGCAACTTGGACTGACAGTGAAGAATCTTCTTCCGAAGAAGAAGAACAAAAAGAAGTTGCAAATGTTTGCTTCATGGCGGACGACAACGAAGAGGTAAGTTCCGAAACCCCCGATGATGAATTTACTTTTGATGAAATGTTTGAAGCTTTAATGAATTGATGATTGATTTCAAGGTTTTGAAAAAGAAACACAAATTTGAAAACTGAAAACTTAAATTTAATTAAAGAGAAAATGAATTAAATCTTGTAGTTAAAGATTTAAAAGATAAAATGGAAAACTTCTTAATGAAAAGAATGACATAAAATTGAAATCTGAAAATGAAAATCTAATTAAAGAAAAAGAATCAATCTCTAATGAAAATGATTTTCTAAAGAAAGATGTTAAAAAGTATAAAGACATTGTTGATAAATTTACTTAAGCTCAACTAAACTAAATATGATTTTAGATAGTCAAAAAGCAGTTTTTGACAAAGCGGTTTAGGGTATAACATATTTAGAAAACAAAAATTTTGAAAAATATTTTTGTAAAAGCTAACCAAAGTAATATTACATGTTTTAAATGTAATCAAAAAGGACATAAATCTTTTGAATGCAAAACAATAAAATAATAAAAATTAAACATTAAAGGAAAGAAAATATGGGTTCCGAAAGGAACAATTTTTATTGCTACTAACCATGAAGGACCCAAGAAAGCTTGGGTACCTAAACATAAAGTTTGATTATTTGCAGGAATGTCTTGTGGCCAAAAGATCAAAGAGAAAGTGGTATCTTGATAGTGGCTGCTCAAGACATATGACGGGTGACAAAGAGAATTCATCACCCTTGAAGAAAAGAAAGGAGGAGTTGTTACATTTGGCGATAATGGTAAAGGCCAAATTATGGGCCTTGGTAAAATTCAAATAACTCCCATCCACATTTATTGAAATGTACTTTATGTTGATGGTTTGAAGCATAATTAATTAGTATAAGCCAATTATGTGATAAAGGTTTTAAAGTTTCATTTGAATCTTCTTTATGCACTGTAACTAATCCCATTGATAATAGCATTGTATTTATTGGAAATAGAAATGGCAATGTATACTTGATTGATTAGACAAATTGTCTACTGAGTAATCATTGCTTATTGCTGATAATGCTAATATAAATGAGATTGGTTGGTTGTGGCATCGTAGATTAGGTCATGCAAGCACACACCTTATTTCAAAATTAATTAGAATGGATTTAGTTAAAGGCTTACCTAAACTAGATTTTGAAAATAATAAAATATGTGATGCATGTCAATTTGGAAAACAAACTAGAAGTTCTTTCAAATCTAAAAATATTGTTTCAACTTCTAGGCCATTAGAGCTACTTCACATGGACCTTTTTGGACCAACTAGAACCACAAGTCTAGGAGGAAAGAAATATGGTCTTGTGATTGTAGATGATTATTCTAGATACACTTGGGTATGTTTTTAGCTCACAAAGATGAGACTTTCTCGATATTCCTGAAATTCTTCAAGAAAGTCACAAATGAGAAAAACACTACCATAGTGTCTCTAAGAAGTGATCATGGAACTGAATTTGAAAATCACTTATTTGAAAGTTTTGCATGAAAATGGTATTAATCATAATTTTTCTGCACCTAGGACCCACAACAAAATGGTGTAGTTGAAAGAAAAATAGGACTCTAGAAGACATGGCCCGTACCATGCTATGTGAAAGCAACTACCAAATACTTTTGGGCGGAAGCTATTAACACAGCATGTTACATCTTAAATAGAGCTTTAATAAGACCAATCTTAAAGAAAACACCTTATGAATTATGGCATGAATAGAAAACCCAATATAAAATATTTTCATGCATTTGGTTGTAAATGTTTTATTCATAATAATGGTAAAAATAATTTAGGAAAATTTGATGCTAAATCTGATGAAGGAATATTCTTAGGATATTCAACAACTAGTAAAGCATATAGAGTATTTAACAAGAAAACCTTATTGTTGAAGAATCTATTCATGTAGTTTTTGATGAATCTTTAGCATCAAGTTCTGAAAAGATTGATGATGAGGAAGATACAAACATAATTGAAAAGATCTTGAAAAATTAAATATTGATGTATCTTCAGATCATGAACAAGAAGCTAAAGATAATGATTCACCTAAGGATGATGATAATACTAATCATAATGATATAGATCTTCCTAGAGATTGGAGATATGCTTATAGTCATCCCAAGGAATTGATTAGGTGATCCATCTCAAGGAATAAGAACTAGATCATCTATGAGAAATATTAGTAATCATCTTGCATTTGTATCTCAAATTGAACCTAAAACTATTGAAGAAGCTGAAAAAGATAATAATTGGATGTTAGCTATGCAAGAAGAATTAAATCAATTTACTAGAAATAATGTATGGACTTAGTGAAAGACCTAAAAATCATTCTGTTATAGGATCAAAATGGGTATTTAGAAATAAACTAGATGAAAATGGCATAGTAATTAGAAACAAAGCTAGATTAGTTGCAAAAGGATATAATCAAGAAGAAGGTATTGATTTTGATGAAACCTTTGCACCTGTAGCTAGATTAGAAGCCATTAGACTATTACTTGCATTTGCATGTCATATGAATTTTAACTTATTTCAAATGGATGTTAAAAGTGCATTTTTAAATGGATTTATAAATGAAGAAGTTTATGTAGAACAACCACCAGGTTTTGAAGATCATGAATTTTCAAATCACGTTTTTAAATTGCACAAAGCATTATATGGTTTGAAACAAGCACCTAGAGCTTGGTATGATAGATTAAGTAAATTTTTAATTGAAAATGATTTTATAAGAGGAAATGTTGATAAAACATTATTTTTGAAAAGAAAAGTAAAGATTTATTAGTAGTACAAATATATGTTGATGATATTATTTTTGGTGCTACTAACAATTTCTATGTCAAGAATTTGCTAAGTTAATGCAGGGTGAATTTGAAATGAGCATGATGGGAGAACTCAACTTCTTCCTTGGACTCCAAATCAAACAAAGCAAAGAGGGAATCTTCATCAACCAAACAAAGTACACAAGAGAATCTCAAAGAAGTTTGGTATGGAATCAATAAACCCCTTGGAACACCAATGAGTCCTTCATGCAAGCTGGACAAAGATGAAGAAGGTAAGAAGTTGATCAAAATTATCGAGGTATAATCGGATCCCTACTTTACTTAACTGCAAGTAGACCAGATATTATGTTTGCTGTTTGTTTATGTGCTAGATTTCAATCTGAACCTAAAGAATCACACTTAATTGCTGTTAAAAGAATACTAAGATATTAAGTGGAACAAAAAATGTAGGTTTATGGTATTCTAGAGACTCAACATTAAAAATTGATTGCATACTCTGATTCTGATTATGCTGGATGTAAGTTAGATAGAAAAAGCACAAGTGGTGCATGCCAATTCTTAGGAAGTAACTTAATCTCATGGTTTAGCAAAAAGCAAAATTCAGTTGCATTATCAACTACTGAAGCTGAATATGTTGCAGCTGGAAGTTGCTGTGCTCAAATCCTATGGATTAAGCGACAACTTGAAGACTATGGTATCACACTTGATAAACACCTATAAGATGTGATAACACAAGTGCAATAATCTAACTAAAAATCCAATTCAACATTCAAGAACAAAACACATAGAAATTAGATATCATTTTATAAGAGAACATGTAATAATGAAATTTGTCTTGATTATGTTAATACTGAAGAACAATTAGCTGATATATTTACAAAACCTTTAAGTGAAGAAAGATTCTGTTATCTTAGAGGAGAGTTAGGGATTTGTGATCCATTAGAATGATTTGAAACCCCTAAGGAAATTATCTAGATTCTTTCAATTTC
>UESW01004104.1:331182-355551 GCA_900491605.1 Calamus simplicifolius
TTCACTGGATTGTCCCATGTATCCTGCACTAGTTAAGGAGTTTTACAAAAATTTGACTAGAGGTGATGATGGTTTAGTGAGCGTAGTGAGAGGCATTGGACTGAATATCACTGCCACTATTCTATCTAGACTGTTAAATTTACCCCTGTCTGGACCATCCACTTATGCCCCAGAGGATAGATCGCCCCCTCACAAGATTGTTGAACAGAAATTTTGAGGGTTTTGAAGAAGTTTTGCAAGCCAATTGCCTTTGGAGCTGAGGTTACTTCACAATATCTGCAGTAGGGTATTGTTTCCCAAGACTGGCAGATTTGATTATGTATCTGAGAGAGACATTTTTATTATGGATGCTGTTGTTTCTGGGAAGCCTATTAATTTGCCTCGGATGATCATTTGGTACATGGCTGATTGTGGAGGAAGAAAAAGTCAAGTTTGCCCTATGGCATGGTTCTAACGAAGTTATTTCAAAGCCAAGGGATTGCATTTGGTGAGAGTGAGCCAAAGAAGGAATTAAGGCATACTGATTATTACACTTTGGCTACTATTCATCGAATGGGTTTTGTTAAGAGGAATGGAAGATGGGAGAGAAGAATATTGCAGAGGACAGAGCTATGGATGCTGAGGCCCCCAGACCATCTGTGAGACATTCTTCACCTGAGCCTCCTCAGAGCTCTTCTATTCCAGATTCTGTTCCAGCCCCTATTCCTGTTCCTATTTCTGCTCCAGCTCAGACATCTACTTTATCATCTGCTAGCTTTTCTGATGTTCAGTTAGATCAGCTTAGATCCTTATTCAAATCTGAGATTAGTGAGCATGAAAATAGGTTGAAAAATGAATTTGATGAAAAGTTTATGAATTTGAAAGAAGCTTTGTATTCACTTAGTGATCGGGTTGCATCTATTGAATCTACTCTTAGTTCATCCACCAGCTCCTTAAGTGAAGACTTGAAGAATATTTTTGGAGAGCTTAAGGATATCTGTGGTGACTCAGAGACCTATTCCCAGTGCAACGCCGAGCTTCAGGATAAGATTTTGACAGCTTGTACTTTTGTAGATAATAAGCTTAAAGATTATGTTAGACTACAATGTGAAGGAATGAAGCAGATAGTTGATCATTTAAATAGGATTACAAGGAGAAACTTTTGATATTTTTAATGTAATCTCATTTCAATGTACTGAGTAATCTCATTTTGATGTAATGAAGTCAAGTTTACTTTCAATGTAATGAGTATGTTTACATTTTCATGTAATATCATTTTGAAGTAATGAGAAAGTTTGATGCATTACTTATGTACATTTCAATTGTAAGTATCTTTGAATATCTTGAATGATTATCCTCAATTGATAATTTAAATGGTTGAGAAGTTTAATGATTATATGGAAAACTTGAAAATCCTTAATACATTCTTGATGCAATGACTTATTCTAACCTTTTTGTTGATTACAAAAAAGGGGGAGAGATTTGTTTAATCGTATATGCTTTCAATACAATTAAATTTAAAATTTTAATTTGAAAGAGGGAGAGATAATTTGAATATTAAAGAGGGAGAGTTAATCTAAGTAAAAGGGAGAGATAACCAAGTTATCATTATGCTTAAAATTTGAAAAGGGAAAAATTATTTGCTTGAACTTAACAATTGAAAATTGTGAATGAATTACAAAATTGAGTTTCATAGGGGGAGCTATCTCATTTAGGGGGAGCCTCTCAATGAACAAAAAAAAATTGATTTTGGTATCGAAAATTTTTCAATACAAACACGCATATACTCAATGTTTTTGTCATCATAAAAAGGGGGAGATTGTTGAGAAATTTGGGAGATTATAATTACCCCAACTTCCCCAACTTTATTGATTTTGATGATTTCCAAAAGCCATGAGTATTTTAAAGGAAATAATGAGTTTATTTATCAAAAACCTTGAGCTTATTCAAAATGAAAGCAATGGACTCTCAATGTTTAAATTCACTGAGTTTTGAATCAATTTGAAAAAGAAGTTTCAAGCTCTATATTTAAGATTTCAAAAAGGAATTTTTACATGTTATATTTCAATCAATGATTTCTTGAAACATGTCTTGAATTCATGCTTAATGTCATATTTATTGTATTCAAGTCAAAATATCATTTAAAATTATTCTGGGACGAATTTCAAAGTCAATCAGAAAAATTTCTGATTTTTGATACGTTCCGGAGCCGACTCTAGAGTTTCAGAGTTGACTCCAGTAAGTAACAGAGTTTTCTGATTTTCTCGAGTCGACCCTTGGATTTCAAGAGTCGACCCTGACTCTGTGCGAGCCGACTCCGGACTGTGCGAGCCGACTCCGCTCAAACAACAGAAAGCATGTTTTTTGAGCGCTTCTCGAGTCGACTCCCCATTTTCTTCGAGTCGACCCCCGACTGTCGGGAGCCGACACTTTGGTCTTTCGCGAGTTGACCCTCTAACGTTTAAAATGTTTCTATTTTTAGTAATCGACTTCGACCCGACTCCCACAGTGCTCGAGTCGACTCCACGAAATTCTGGGCGCAATTTTTCACGACGACACGTCAGCCCCAACGGTAAGATTTTTGATTAACGGCTATATTTTTGTGTTTCTAACGGATATATTTTTGCAGAATCTATAAATAGAGGAGCTGTTTTCAAAATCAAAGAGAAGAAATATAGAGAGAAATTTATTTCAAAGAAAAAGAAGAGAAAGAGGGAAAAACAGAGCTTCATTGGAAAAATCATTTGAGTCAAGAAAAGAGATTCAAAAGGAGTGAAATCAAAGAGAGAGATTCGTGTGCTCCAGAGCTACAATCAACAAAAGTTCAAGAGGAGATCCCAAAGCAACTAAGAGCAACATCAAGATCTTCCAACCTAGAAGAAAAAGAAGAAAAGCTTCAACCAACATCCAAAAGCCCCAAAGCTAGGAGAATCTGTGCTGAGGCCTGATTCCACACATCAAAGGAGTTGGAGAAGAGAAGCAAAGAAGCCAAGCCTGCATTCAAGCTTATTTAATCAGGCTTTTCTAAACCTAAGCTTTATTTTGATTATTCTGCTCTAGAGGAGCTGTTTGTATTTAAACTCGAAATTATTTTCTTGTGTACTGATTCAAAGTGGATTGAATCAGTGGAGGTAGTTGTACCTCATTGTAAGCTTGGGATAGCTTACGTGTTGGGTTCGTTGTGATCCCGTTAAAATAACGACTTGGGTTTTGTACTGGTGAGCCCGTGAAAAATCGGCTGGGTTCGTTGTGATCCCGAGAAAACAACAAGTTTGAGTTGTGAGCTTGTAAAACAGCTCGGCTGTAATCGAGGAGATTATAGTGTGGACCCAAGTTGATCTTGGGAGTGGACGTAGGTGCTGGTTGCGCCGAACCACTATAAAAATATCTTGTGTTTGCCGTGCTCATTTGTCTCTCACTCTATCTCTCTTATATTTCTATTTGTGCATTGCTTATAAGTTAATTTCTCTCACTTGCACATCTTGAGTTAATTTGTTTAAAACATTTCAAAAAGTCTTAAATTTTTAAGAACCCAATTCACCCCCCCCCCTCTTGGGTTGCCATCTGGGCCAACAAGTGGCCTGAGCCACTGAAGCCACCGAAGAGAAGGTAGCCATCGTGGAGATGGATGCCCAGGCCACCTGGGAGAAGATGATTGCCGCTGAGACCTAGGCTCAGGAGGCCATGGAGTGATACAAAGGCTCCATCGATTTTGCCGAAGAGATGAGCGAGGCGGCACTTGACGCCTACTTCAAAGGCTTTGAGCACTACAAAGACAAGGTCTCACGGGTCTTCAAGATTGCTGGACTTGATGACTTTCAGCCCGAAGATCCTAAGGAGGAAAAGGAGCCGAAGAGAGATGGCGCCGCAGTTGGACCGGGGCCCACCATAGGCTTTTGACTTTTGTATTTGCTATGATATTTTACTTTCGATGTAACCCGACTCAAATCAGTCTTCTTGTACTTCAGTTAAGCATTAATGAAAAAAAAATGTCTAAGTAAGATTACTTAGCTTTTATAGCACCTTTGTCTTTTTGTATTCACATCTCGGCTTCAGCTTTTAGGCCTGATAGGGTGCGCTCCATCCTCCATGGCTCACTTCGGGAGCTGGCAGCCTAGCCTGAGGCTTGAATAGACTTAGAGATGGCTGAGCCCGCTTCTATCCCTTAGACATTTGCTGAAGTGATCTTAGGATGCTTATGCCGGTTAGGGGCCACTGAGCCAAGCTTGAAGGCTTTTCAAGACCGTCTCAGGGGTTTCTTCGATCGGCTCGAGGGGTGACTCAAGAGTCATCAGAACCATCGAAGGCCTTGAACCTGTTGGGAATTATATCCTAAAGCCAATCATTTGATGATTATGCTAATGTAAATTATATATAAATTGATATATTAATAAAAGTTATTTGGCAGTTTATTCATTACAAGAACATCTTCTTAATACTCCTGATTGTAATGAAGCCCTTAGGATCTTCCTTCATGATAAAGGAGGATTTATCTTTGAAGGTTCTCAAAAAGGTTTGCGACCATATAATATACTATGACAGGGCCATAGTACTATCAATTATAGGACGTTGTATATCATATTTGTTGGTTGTCCTCTTAACCAAGGAGTGTAGAGACACTGGTATGACATACAGGTGAAAGTGTAGGAGTATATTTCATCGAACATGACTCATTTCCGGATACTCTACTGTCAAGAGTTAATCCGAGAAGATATAGGTATAAGTATCCTTCAGACCTGAAGATCACAACCAGTGGCTTACAAGCAACTCATTGCACTTAGGTGCTGGACCACCTAGATTTCTAATCCAGCTACGAAAGGTTACTGGGTGCAGTCAAGTACTTGTGGTAGTCAGTTGTGGATCAAGATGGAATTTGACCTATCCCGTTAAAAGAAGAAATGCTTGTGTTTCAATTTAGCAAGACCTTGACCAAGGCACTTCATGTGAAAGTCACATGATCACTAAAATTGAAATCACTTTATAGATTTGCTATTTAGAGTTGACAGGCTCTTAAGCCATCCTTAGCATTTGTGGTCAAGAGGATGAATTATATGGTAACTGTTTCTTAGGGTTCTTGGAGTTTTCTCGGCAACTCTTCAACCTATCCGGACATCGGGTTCCATTGCTAGATGGGCACATCGATTAGTATAGAAAGTTGTTTCTATGCTACCAGCTTAGGTTCGAACCTAGAGAGTCATACGCATAGAAGTTTCCTAGGATGATCTATTTGCTGATCAACGATTGAGAATTGTATATGATTTAATTAATCAATTTGATTGATTGAATTATCTCAATTGGGTTAAGTACAATTGAATAAGATTTAATTTGGTTTAAGTCTATTAGAAGGACTAGTCAATTTCAAATATTGATTTAAAATTTGACTTGATTTGATTTAAATAGATTCAGGACTAGCCAAATTTGATTTGGGCTAGGACCATGATCTATGTGGGTTCAGTCCAATAAATTCAGATTAGCTTAAATCAAAAACTAAACCCAAACCTCTCGCATAAGTCTAAGAGATTAAATTCATATATAGAATTTAATGTCTTGCATTAATCTTCTCCAAACAATTCCATCGAATTTTAAAGTGTTAGAATAAATGCACCTCTTTGTATTAACCAAGCGCTACGGTTCGACGACTCTTTGGTTTTTTACCGAACGTCGAAATTAACCAAGCGCTACGGTTCAGCGTCTCTTTGGTTTTCGTCAAGCGGCGGAATTCTAAATGTTAGAATTTAATGGGCTGGCTAAAAAGAGACTATAAATAGAGGACATCCCTCACCAGATTACACAGAAGAGAAAAACAACACACGATATATTGTGAATTGATTTTCTAAAGAATTAGAATAGAAAATCCTGGTGATTCTAGTGCTAACGGAAGTGTGAAGGATGCTAGAAGAAGAATTCAAGTGGAAGGATTCAAGATCAGCAAAGTCGTTTTCCGTGAGCTAGCACTCCCGGGAATCCGATCATTCGGGGCTTCACGTGGACGATACTAGAGGCCAGACGATTGAACGGCTGAAGAGCATAAAAGGATTTACCAATTGCCTTCAAAGTAAGTGATATGATCCCTAGATCTTAAGGCATGCTTCAAGATAAGAAGTATGACTTCTTGCCTTGAAGATCAAGACATGATCTTGATAGTTTTATTTATATGTATATTTTGGATCAATCGATCCTATATATAAGGCAAAGATATGATCTTGATGCATGTTAGATAGATTAGTATGTAATCTTTAAATTTTCGCATTGATAATTGTTATCAATAATTTAAAACATGCATGCCTCAGAGATTGTTTCTCCCTTCAAATGGTATCAGAGCGATGGTTTCGTATTGATCTAATTTATTGTATGTAAATTAATGCTCCTATTAATTATGTAATCAAGGCTAAAACAAATCACAGGTCTATTCGGTCACAGATGGATTAAAAATCCAAATTACCCATTCAACGAGGTATTCTGTGACATATTGCCGTGATAATTTAAATTGATCTTTGGCTTCAAAACACTGATTACACACACTCTCAAAATATGTTTTATATTTGATACATATTGATGTTGTATAAAACATGATATTTGCATGTTTAGTATAAAACATAGATATGATATATGATGGCATGATGTCTATGTTATGAAACATACAAATATTTATGAGAGTCTAATTTGAATGTCAAATGTTAATTCATAATCTCTTTAGATATGATCTAAATATAGGAATTATGAGTAGTAACATAATACATGTGATGCTTGATTGAAATATATGACATGTAAACATGAAATATATTAAATCCTTTGGGTTAGCTAAATCGGGTCCATAAAGGGTTAGACCCTAAGGTTTAAATCAACTGGACTATAAGAGTATTTGATCAAATCTAATTAGATTAGATTAAGAATGCTCTAAATCAAACAATAGTTGTAGTTGATCATGTCCTTCTCTTTGATTAAACCAAATGGAAGTACATTAGGCTCCGTGGTTGAGCATGAATCTCTTAGATGGTCAAATCAGAATTGGTTAACCATATGATGTAATGGTGAGTTGGCAAATTGCTCTATGATCAACGATCGAATAGTTTTTAATTGGGAGCTACTCGTATCGATGCGTCTTTAACAAGTTAATGACATATCCCTCCCATCGATCTCACTTACCTGGTCAATGTGGTGAACCATTTATGATTCAGATCATTTACCTGATTTGGGTTGACCCATGCTTGTAAGGAAATCAGTCTGACTGATTTAGGTGCCACTTAACCTGACTTAATCTTGTTTCATTCTACCGATTTCATAGATTCAATGGAAGAACTTGATTAGTCAATTTATCTATAGATTAATAAATCATCTAAAATTATTAGGTCCTTAAAATGAAATAGTTATATGATAACTAAATCATAGCCTCCCATTAAGGTGGGTGATAATGAGTCTGATGTCTTGATAATCTTTGGAGGCACTCATGCCTGGTGCTTGTCAACCATCGAAATTATCATTCATTATATGATAAGTCAGCGTAACTATTACATAGACAGTCAGGTGAGCTGAGCTTCACTCGGGCTTGGTTGTCTATTGATAGGTTATACTGATTATATCATTTAATGGTTGGACCTAACCAGAACTTTCAGTGGAAGCACTTCATGCCTGCTGAAGAGGTATATGGGGCAAAACTGAACACTAAGAATTGTTTGGGAAAACAATTGGTTTTGAACCTACTCTTAGATGCATATGGGTTAGCCAAGCTTCACTTGGGCCTGTATGTAGTTTATGTAGATCTTAGTGCCCGCTAAAGAATTAAGAATAATTCTTCGAATTGGGATGTAGAGGCTGCCAATTTGAACAAAATAATGGGAGAATCTTTAGACTAAAGTCCAAATCTTTAGACTGAATCAATTTATATAGTAATAAACTTTAGTTTTTTCTTATGCAGAACATGGTCACTAATTTATCATTAAGGTTCCTATTGGATAGTGACAAGTTGAATGGTTCTAATTTCAATAGCTGGTTCAGAAAACTTAAGATCGTCCTTGAGCATGAGAGGATTCTATATATTTTGAATAATCCTGCACCAAAGATACCTGATGCAAACACCAAAGTTCTGAGAGAGACACTTATCAAAAGTGGCTCAATGATAGAACTAGCGTGCGTTGTATCATGCTAGTAGCAATGAACGATGAATTCGATCGCCGGTTCGAGAATGCTCAGCCAGAAGAAATCATTCAAGCATTGAATAAATCTTTCGGCACACCCGATGATGTTGAAAGGCACAAGACTAGTTGTGCTATTTTCAATGCTCGAATGAGGGATGGATCTCCTGTCACTGATCATGTATTGTACATGATCGAGAAGATAGAACTCCTAAGCAAGCTCGGCTTTCCCTTACATGAGCAGTTGGGAAAAGATGCGATCCTGAATTCCTTGCCTCCATCCTTCCGACCTTTCCTTACTCATTTTCGAATGACAAAGCCTGCAGTCAACTACCATGATTTGTTGGGGTTATTACAGAACTTTGAGAAGGATAACCAGCTCTCTAAGGGTTTGGTTAATATGGTTGAAGGATCTAAGATAGGGCGTAAACCCTTTGGGAAAGGGAAGAAGAAAAAGAATAATAAAAAGGTACAACATGCTAGGACATCTATAAGGGGTCAGATGTAGAAAAAGAAAGTTGATAAAAGTCAAGCTGAATGCTTTCACTACAAGATGCAAGGGCACTGGAAGAGGAACTGTCCTCTTTACATTGCCACACTTGATCAAAATAGGCCAAAGAAGAAAAAGGAGCAAGATGTTGCTCAACAAGGTAATTTATATGATAACATTTTGTAATTTTTTTGTATATGATAGTCAGACCTGGGTATTGGATACCGGAAGTCCTTTTAATATTTGCAATTCATTGCAGGGACTATAGGTCACTAGAAGATTTGAGGACAATGAAAGATTCCTTAATGTCGGTGATGGAAGATTAGTTCCAGTTCTGGCATTAGGAGTTCTTGAAATAGTTTTCAATAGAAATGTCATTATACTAAATGATTGTCATTTTTTCCCAACGTTCTTGTTGAATGCAATTTCTGTAGGCCTTCTGGCCAAAAGTCATTATAAAATTTTAATAAAGGATGTTACTTTGAATATCATTATGAATGGAGTCACTGTAATGACTGGGCATTTATCTAATGGCATTTATATATTATCACAGCCTGTTAATGTAGTGTACAATTCAAGTAAGCGCCCTAGAACAACTGATGTCATAGACATTTATCTTTGGCACCATCGGCTGGGTCATATCAATAAGAACAGATTAAACAGGTTAACTCAGGAGGGCATCCTTCGAGTTCATGATTGTGAATCATTAACTACCTGTGAATCATGTCTACTTGGTAAAATGACCAAGTCATCTTTTACTGAAAAAGGTGAAAGAGCCAAAGAGCTATTGAGTCTAGTACATACTGATGTATGTGGACCAATAAGCACTTGTGCCAAAGTGGATATTACTACTTTATTACTTTTACAGACGGCCTTTCTAGGTTTGGTTATGTCTATCTTATGAGACATAAATCTGAGTCGTTTGAAATGTTCAAACTATATCATAAAGAAGTAGAAAAACAAATAGAAAAATGTATTAAGACCCTTCGATCAGATCGAGGAGGCGAATACCTTTCCAATGAATTTATGACATATTTAAGAGAGAATGGATTATCTCCCAATGGACTCCTCCTAGAACACTGCAGCATAACGGTATGTCAGAAAGAATGAATTGAACTCTGTTAGACATGGTTCGGTCCATGATGGGTTTTGCGAGCTTGCAATATTATTTTAGGGATACGCATTAGAATCAGCTTGTCATATTCTTAATAAGGTTCCAAGTAAGTTTATTTCTAAAACTCCACATGAGATGTGGTATGGACATAAACCGGTTATTACCTATCTAAGAGTCTGGGGGTGTCCGACTTATGTAAAACGTGCAAAATCAGACAAAATCGAACCCAAATCTGATAAATATTTTTTTATCGGCTATCCGAAAGAGACCAAAGGATATTACTTCTACAATACTGAAGAACAAAAGTTGTTCATTAGTAATAGAGCAGTTTTTCTTGAAAAGGAGTTCCTTAGTGAAGGAACAAATAACTCTAATATTGAACTTGAGGAAGTTCATCAAGTAGAAGGAACAACACAAACCAGTGAACCCTTAGAATCTAAGTTGATTAGATCAAACTCAAAACCCATTTTAGATGCACCATTAAGGCGATCTGGTAGAGTACCACATCAACTGGACAGATACTTAGGTTTCTTGGTCCAGAATGAAGATCCTGTTGAACTCGATGAGAACAACGAGGATCCGATCACCTATATGGATGCTATGCAAAGGACTGACTTAATAAATGGCTTGAAGCCATGAAATCCGAACTTGATTCCATGAAGGAAAATAATGTATGGACATTAGTTGATCCACCCGAAGGGATAAAACTCATAGGGTGTAAGTGGGTTTTCAAGAGGAAAAGAGGCACAGACAGAAAGGTTGAGACCTATAAAGCACGTCTGGTTGCTAAGGGGTATCGTCAATGTTATGGTATTGACTATGACGAAACATTTTCTCCTGTGGCAATGCTGAAATCCACTCGGATTATGCTAGCTATAGCAGCACACTTTGATTATGAGATTTGGCAGATGGATGTTAAAACCGCGTTTCTAAATGGTGATTTAGAAGAACATGTGTATATGATACAACCTGAAGGTTTTATATCTGAAGACGAGTCTAAAGTGTGCAGACTACATAAGTCTATTTAAGGACTTAAGCAAGCATCTAGGAGTTGGAACATACGATTTGATAAAGTGATCAAATCTTATGGCTTTATTAAGAATAAAGAAGAACCTTGCATTTATAAATGGGCTAACGATTCCGTTATTGTATTTCTTGTATAATATGTGGATGATATTCTCTTAATTGAGAATGATATCCCTGCATTACAAGGAATAAAGACATGGTTATCATCACAATTCTCCATGAAAGATCTGGGAGAAGCATCATACATCCTAGGGATGAAGATCTATATAGATAGATCTAAGAGGATGCTTGGTTTATCCCAATCTACGTACATTAACACAGTGCTAAAGAGGTTTAGCATGGAGAATTCCAAGAAAGGCTATCTTTCGATAGGCCATAGAATTCATCTTTCTAAGAAGGATTATCCGACAACTCCTAATGAAAGAGAACGTATGAGTCAAATTCCATATGCTTCGGCAGTGGGATGTACACCATGACATGTACAAGATCAGATGTGGCATAGTCACTAGGAGTAGTGAGTAGATACCAATCTGATCCAGGAAAAAAACACTGGCAAGTTGTTAAAACAATCCTTAAGTATTTAAAAAATACTAAGGACCAGTGGTTAGTCTATGGAGAGTCTGATTTGAAACTTGTTGGATATACTGATTCCAGTTTCCAATCAGATCATGATGATAGCAAAAGTGTATCGAGTTTCGTGTTTATTCTGAATGGTGGAGTTGTTTGCTGAAAAAGTTCCAAGCAACATACAGTGGCAGATTCGGTGTATGAGGTAGAGTACATCACTGCATCAGATGCTGCAAAAGAAGCTGTGTGGCTACGAAAGTTCATCTCCAAGCTTGGAGTGACACCTTCCATAGATGGACCAGTCCTGTTGTACAATGGTAGCACTGGTGCCATAGCTCAAGCAAAGGAACCACGAGCACATTAGCACACCAAGCACATACTGCGTCGGTTTCATCTTATTCAAGAGATTATAGACCGAGGTGACATAAATCTTCAGAAGATTGATAGAAAGAAAAACCTAGGTGACCCATTTACTAAAGCACTCAGCATTAAGGAGTTTGACAACTATAAGTTGAAGAAGGGTATTAGATACTATAATGAGTGGCTTTAGGCTAAGTGGGAGTTTGTTGGGAATTGTATCCTAAAGCCAATCATTTGATGATTGTTCTAATGTAAATTGTATATAAATTAATATATTAATAAAAGTTATTTGACAATTTATTCATTACAAGAACATCTTCTTAATACTCCTGATTGTAATGAAGCCCTTAGGATCTTTCTTCACGATAAAGGAGGATTTATCTTTGAAGGTCCTCAAAAAGGTTCGCGACCATATGATATACTATGACAGGGCCATAGTACTATCAATTATAGGACGTTGTATATCATATTTGTTGGTTATCCTCTTAACCAAGGAGTGTAGAGACACTGGCATGACATACAGGTGAAAGTCTAGGAGTACATTTCACCGAACGTGACTCATTTTCAGATACTCTACTGTCAAGAGTTAATCCGAGAAGATATAGGTATAAGTATCCTTTAGACCTGAAGATCATAACAAGTGGCTTACAAGCAACTCATTGTACTTAGATGCCGGACCACCTGAATTTCTAATCCAGCTACGAAAGGTTACTGGGTGCAGTCAAGTACTTGTGGTAGTCAGTTGTGGATCAAGATGGAATTTGACCTATCCCGTTAAAAGGAGAAATGCTTATGTTTCAATTTAGCAAGACCTTGGCCAAGGCACTTTATGTGAAAGTCACATGATCACTAAAATTGAAATCACTTTATGGATTTGCTATTTAGAGTTGACAGTCTCTTAAGCCATCCTTAGCATTTGTGGTCAAGAGGACGAATTATACGGTAACTGTTTCTTAGGGTTCCTGGAGTTTGCTCGGCAACTCTTCGACCTATTCGGACGTCGGGTTCCATTACTAGATGGGCACATCGATTAGTATAGAAAGTTGTTTCTATGCTACCGGCTTAGGTTCGAACCTAGAGAGTCACACGCATAGAAGTTTCCTAGGATGATCTATTTGCTGATCAACGATTGAGAATCGTATATGATTTAATTAATCAATTTGATTGATTGAATTATCTCAATTGGGTTAAGTACAATTAAATAAGATTCAATTTGGTTTAAGTCTATTAGAAGGACTAGTCAATTTTAAATATTGATTTAAAATTTGACTTGATTTGGATTTAAATAGATTCAGGACTAGCCAAATTTGATTTGGGCTAGGGCCATGATCTATGTGGGTTCAGTCCAATAAATTCAGATTAGCTTAAATCAAAAACTAAATCCAAACCTCTCGCATAAGTTTGAGAGATTAAATTCACATATAGAATTTAATGTCTTGCATTAATCTTCTCCAAACAAATCCATTGAAATTCTAAAGTGTTAGAATAAATGCGCCTCTTTGTATTAACCAAGTGCTATGGTTCGACAACTCTTTAGTTTTTTACCGAATGTCGGAATTAACCAAGCGCTACGGTTCGGCGTCTCTTTGGTTTTTGCCAAGTGGCGGAATTCTAAATGTTATAATTTAATGGGCTAGCTAAAAAGAGACTATAAATAGAGGACATCCCTCACCAGATTACACAGAAGAGAAAAACAACACACGATATGTCGTGAATTGATTTTCTAAAGAATTAGAATAGAAAATCCTGGTGATTTGGTGCTAACGGAAGTGTGGAGGATCCTAGAAGAAGAATTCAAGTGGGAGGATTCAAGATCAGCAAAGTCATTTTCCGTGAGCTAGCACTCCCGGGAATCCGATCATTTGGGGCTTCGCGTGGACGATACTAGAGGTCGGACGATTGAACGGCTGCAGAGCATAAAAGGATTTACCAATTGCCTTCAAGGTAAATGATATGATCCCTAGATCTTAAGGCATGCTTCAAGATAAGAAGTATGACTTCTTGCCTTAAAGATCAAGACAAGATCTTGATAGTTTTATTTATATGCATATTTTGGATCAATCGATCCTATATATAAGGCAAAGATATGATCTTGATGCATGTTAGATAGATTAGTATGTAATCTTTAAATTTCTGTATTGATAATTGTTATCAATAATTTAAAACATGCATGCCTCAGAGATTGTTTCTCCCTTCAGAACTATCTCAGGTTTTCTTCGACCAGCCCGGGGGTGACCTAATAGTCGCGAGATCGTCAAGCGCCTTTTGAAACCGCCTTGGAAGTTTCTTTGGCCGGCCCGAGGGGTGACTCGAGAGTTGTCAGAACCATCGAAGGTCTTGATCCACCTCAGGGGTTTCTTCAGCTGGCCCGAGGATGACCTGATAGTTGCAAGACCATTGATCGCCTTTTGGAACTGCCTTAAAGTTTTTTCGGCCAGCCCAAGGGATGACACAAGAGTTCTCAAAACCATCGAAGGTTTTGAATTGCCTCTAGGGTTTCTTCAGCCAGTCCGGGGGTGACCAAATAGTCATGAGACCATTGAGCATCTTTTGGAACCACCTTGGGGGTTTCTTCAGTCGGCCCGAGTGGTGACTCGAGAGTCGTCGAAACCATCAAAGGTCTTGAACTGCCTTGGGGGTTTCTTCGGCTGGCCCGAGGATGACCTGATAGTCATGAGACCATCGAGCACCTTTTAAAACCGTCTTGGAGATTTCTTTGGCTAGCCTAAGGAATGACTCAAGAGTCGTTGAAACCATCGAAGGTCTTGAACCATCTCGAGGGTTTCTTTAGCCAACCCCGGGGTGACCTGATAGTCGCGAGACCGTCGAGCGCTTTTTGGAACCATCTTGAAGGTTTCTTTGGTCGGCCCGAGGGTGACTTGATAGTCGCGAGACCATCGAGCGCCTTTTGGAATTGCCTCAAGAGTTTCTTCGATCGGCTTGAGGGATGACTTGAGAGTCATCATAACCATTGAAGGTCTTGAACCATCTCGAAGGTTTCTTCGGTTGGCCCAGGGGTGACCTGATAGTCGCGAGACCATCAAGCACCTTTTGGAATAACCTCGAGGGTTTCTTCGGTCGGTCCGAGAGTGACCTGATAGTCGTGAGACCGTCGAGCGCCTTTTGAAACTACCTTAGAGGTTTCTTCGACCAGCCCAAGGGATGACATAAGAGTTATTAGAACCATCGAAGGTCTTGAACCACCTCGAGGGTTTCTTCGGTCACCCTGGGGGCGACCTGATAGTTGCGAGACCATTGAGCGCCTTTTGGAACTGCCTTGGGAGTTTCTTCGGCCGGTCTGAGAGGTGACTCGAGAGTCATTGGAACCATCAAAGGTCTTGAACCACCTCAGCGATTTCTTCGGTCAACTCGAGGGTGACCTGATAGCTGCGAGACCATCAAGCACCTTTTAGAACCACCTCGGGGGTTTTTTTGGCCGATCCGAGGGATGACTCGAGAGTCGTCGAAACCATCAAAAGTTTTAAACTACCTCGAGAGTTTCTTTCGTCGGCCCGGGGGTGACCTAATAGTCTCGAGACCATCGAACACCTTTTGAAATTGCCTTGAGGGTTTCTTCGGTCAGCCCAAGGGGTGACTCGAGAGTCGTTGGAACTATTGAAGGTCTTGAACCACCTGGGGGTTTTCTCGACTGACCTGGGGGTGACCTGATAGTTGCGAGACCATCAAGCGCCTTTTGAAACTGCCTCAGGGGTTTCTTCGACCGGTCCGAGCGGTGACTCAAGAGTCGTTGGAACCATCGAAGGTCTTGAACCACCTTGAAGGTTTCTTCAGTCGGCCCAGGGTGACCTGATAGTCGCAAGATTATCGAGCACCTTTTGAAATTACCTCGGAGGTTTCTTCGGCTGGCTCGAGAGGTAACTAGAGAATCGTTGGAACCATCGAAGGTCTTGAACCGCCTCAAGGGTTTCTTTGGTCGGTCCGGGGGTGACCTAATAGTCATGAGACCATTGATCGCCTTTTGAAACTATCTTAGAGATTTTTTGGTCGGCCCGAGAAGTGGCTCGAGAGTCATCGGAACCAACGAAGGTCTTGAACTATCTCAAGGGTTTCTTCGGCTGGCCTGGGGGTGATCTGATAGTCATAAGACCATCGATCGCCTATTGGAACCACCTTCAGAGTTTCTTTGGCCAGCCTGAGGGGTGACTCAAGAGTCGTTGGAACCATCAAAGGTCTTGAACCACCTCGAGAGGTTTCCTCGGATGGCCTAAGGGTGACCTAATAGTCACGAGACTATCGAGCACCTTTTGGAATTGCCTCTGAGGTTTTTTCGATTGGCTCGAGGGGTGACTCGAGAGTCGTCAGAACTATCAAAGGTCTTGAACCACCTTAGAGATTTCTTTGGCCGGCCCGAGGGTGACCTGATAGTCACGAGACCATCGAGCGTCTTTTGGAACCGCTTTAAGGGTTTCTTCGACCGATCTGAGGGGTTGCTGAATGTTGGCCCAGATGGCAACCCAAGAGGGGAGTTGAATTGGGTTCTTAAAAATTTTAACACTTTAAAACTAAGTGCTTTGATATGAAAGTGCTTGAGTGCAATGTATAGATAAATGCTAAACACAAATAAATGAGATAGAGCGAGAGACAAAGCACGGCAAACATAAAGATTTTATAGTGGTTCGGTGTATCCAACACCTACGTCCACTCCCAAGCAGCACTTGGGTCCACACTATAATCCACTTGATTATAGCCGAGTTGTTTTACAAGCTCACAACCCAAACTTGCTGTTTTTCCGAGTCACAACGAACCCAGCTGGTTTTCATAGGCTCTCCAGCACAAAACCTAACCACAAGCTATCCTTAGCTTGTTCCGAGGTATACTACCTCCACTAATTCAATCATCTGATTGAATTAGCAAATAATATTGTAAAATAGAGTTTTGAATATACAACAGCTCCTCAAATGAGCAAATATGTAATTGAATAAACAAATCTAAGAAAAGCATGTTTGAAGCGATTTTAATTTGAGCTTTTCTTCTTTTCTTCTTTTCTTCTTCTTCTTTGAAAGATTGAATCAGGCCTCAGCTCAGATTCTTCACAGCAATTGCAGTTGAGAAGTTGAAAAAATTTAGGTCTTTTTAAACTTTGCAAATCCTTCGATTTTGAACTTTTGGATGCTTTTGATTTCTTTTTGGACTCTCTTAGATTGATGGATTTGAGCTCTGAGTCTTTCCTTTTGATTTCTCTTTCAAGATTTTTGGATTTTTCACAAAATATTTCTCTTTTTCGTTCTATTCTTCTCTCTCTTTTTCAAACGGTTGGTTCCCTCTTTTTATAGATCTCTTAATCCACGGTTTTGATGGAAAACTAACCGTTGTGAGATGCTTGGACATTTCTATATTCAAAGAAAATAGCCGTTAGAGATTAGGTAGAAAAAATCTTACCGTTGAAGTCCGTTCTGATATTTTAAAAATCCGTTCCTGACAGGTTAGAGTCGGCTCCAACTTTTCAGGTGTCGGCTCCAAATCGTGGTATCCAAAAATAGTAATAAGAAGTTGTTGAGGAGTCGGCTTCGAAAAAGTTAAGTGTCGGCTCTGCGCTTTCGGGAGATAGCCAGAATCCAAGGGTGTCGACTCCAATAATGTCCAAAAAAATACATTCTCTGTATCTCATGTTGGAGTCGGCTCCAGAACTGTAGGTGTCAACTCCGGAATTCGTAGGTGTCGGCTCCCGATCTCCAGGTGTCGGCTCGGAAGCTGATGCAGAAAACACTTCTCTATATCTCATGTTGGAGTCGGCTCCGAAACTCTAGGTGTCGACTCCGGACCATACCGAAATTTCAAAAATGTTCTGATACGCCCTAGGGTCAGCTCCTGACTGTTTGGGTATCGACTCTAAGTTCTGAACTTTCATAATTTCTTTTAAATTTTGATTCAAAACTTATTTTCTTATACCTTTTGACTGATTAAATATTTTTAATACTGAAACACTTATTAAATTTGTTAGAAACATAGTGAATATACTCATATCTTTTGTTAATCATTAAAATCAATAATTGGGTCAACAATCTCCCCCTTTTTGATGATGACAAAAACATAGAGTATATGCATGATTAAACAATGTGATTCAAATCAAATTTCTCAATTTTAAGTTCTCATAGTTAAGCTCCCCCTGAATGAGGTAGCTCCCCCTATGATACTCAATTTAACATTTCTCTTCCTTTATCATTTAAAACTTAATGAGCATATCAAATTAAGTGCATTTAAAGCTTGATACTCATTAAACTTATCTAATTAAAACTACTTGATACCAATTAATTAAGCTTATTTGTTCCAATGCATATACAATCTTCTCTCCCCTTTTTTGTAATCAACAAAAAGGTTTTAGAAAAGATTTAAGTTCAATTAATCTTTCTCAAAAGAAAATCAAATTACATTGCAAAATACAAGTAATTCATTCATTTCATTTCATAATCCAAAATACAACATTACATTTGATAAAAAGTAAACATTTTACATCAAAAAGAACTTCATTTCATCAAACTTCATTACATTAAAAGTAACTTCATTTCATCAAAAGAAACTTCATTACATCAAAAGTAACTTCATTACATCAAAAGTAACTTCATAACATCAAAAGAAACTTCATTACATCAAAAGCATCAAAATGCAGTATTTAATGATTTCTAAGAAGCCTTTGCAATTCTTCTACAATTTTTTTCATTCCTTCACTTTGAGTTCTAACAAATTCCTTCAGTCTTCTATCAACGAATCCACATGCAGTAACAATTTTGTCTTGAAGCTCTGCATTGCATTTGGAATAAGTCTCTGAGTCTTCTCTAATCTCTTTGAGTTCCTCAAAAATGTTCTTGAGATCATTCTTTAATGCTTCTGAGGAGGATCCAAGGGTTGACTCAACTTTGTTTACTCTCTCATCCAAAGAATAAAATATTTCTCTTAAATTCATCAAACTATTGTCAATTTTAGTTTTCATCTCTTCCTTGTGTGTAGCAAATAGACTTTTAATTTGTTCTAACTGAATATCAGAAAAACCAATGGATGACTGAACTGAAGTGGAAGGAGCAGGTGGAGCTGGAGGTACACTCTGATTGGGTCTTGGTGAGCTGTATCTCACAGATGGTCCTGCCTCTGAAGGACCAGGCTCAGTAGTCTCAGCAACCCTTTCTTCAGTATGACCTTTTCTCTTCCATTGACCATCCTTCTTCACAAAGCCCATCCTATGAACAGTTGCTAAACTATAGTAATCTATGTGCCTTAAATTCTTTTTGGGTTCATTTTTAGAAATAACAACACCCTGGCTTTGGAATACTAAAGTTAATATCATGCCATAGGATAAAGTGGATCTGTTCTTATTCCCAGCTTCCGCCATATACCAAACCATCATACCAGCCAAATTAATTTGTTGTATAGTCAAAACACTGTCTATAATTACAATGTCTCGCTCTGAGACATACTCAAACCTCCCTGTCTTGGGAAACAAGATCCGACCATAGATATTATGAAGAAATTTTAACTCAAGAGGAAATTGGTTTGCCCTAATTTCTTCAAATTTAGTTACTTCCCTTCCTAGCATCCTTGATAAAGCATCCGACCTCTCACTATGAATGCTTGCAGTAAGCTCAGTGACAGGAATCCCTAAAAGATTTCCTAAGATTTCTGAGGTTATATGAATCCTTTTCCCTCTTACTGAACTAACTATTCCTCCATCTCCTCTAGACAGATTGAAATAAAACTCCTTGACTAAGGCTGGATAAGTAGGTAAATCAAGGGAGCATACCTTATCCCAACCTAGTTCTTTCAACTATCGCCCAATGGTAAAACCTTCTTCCTCAAAGAAATGAAAGTCTACCTTCCTGCCCATTGTGATTACTCAGCCTGCTAAAGTATCGATTTGAGGTGAGGAGGGGCTTGGAGCAGCGCTCGGTGTGGATGACGAGGAGAACGAAGAGCTCGGTGAAGGTTGTCTCGCCGAACGCCAAACTGTCCGTTCCCAATTGTCACCGCTCCACCAACCATGGATCCCCTTTGTTTGGGTGCCATTGAGTGCTAAGGAGAGGTTAATTTGAGAGATTTTGGGTTTTGGGAAAAGTTGGAGAGCATTTAAAGGGGTTAGGAGTCGATTGAAATGAACGAGGAGTCGACTCTGCCCTAAATAAGTCAACCTGGGACCATTGGAGTCGACTCCTGCAAAACGAGGTGTCGGCTTCAGGTCGCTAACACAGTCAGCGCTCGAACTGGAGTCGACTCCGCTAAGGCTCAGCTCTAAGGTCTCAAACCGTGACAGACACAGACAAGTGTCGACTCCACAAATTGGGTGTCGACTCCACTGACAGTTAAAAAAAAAAAAAAAGAGAGTTTCAAACATCCGAAACTTGTCAAAATAAAATCAATAAATTTTTGATAAAATCTTTGGAATGTAGTAAATCAAATGATCCAAATATCTAGATGAGTTGTCCTTAGAATCATGAAAGAAATTTCAAGAAATTAATTGAACTCTTAGATAATCAATCTTAAGGGTTTCAAAATCATTCCAATGGATCACAAATCCCTAATTCTCCTCTAAGATAACAAAATCTTTCTTCACTCAAAGGTTTTGTAAATATATCAGCTAATTGTTCTTCAGTATTAACATAATCAAGACAAATTTCATTATTAGCTACATGTTCTCTTATAAAATGATATCTAATTTCTATGTGTTTGTTCTTGAATGTTGAATTGGATTTTTAGTTAATTGATTGCACTGTGTTATCACATTTATAGGTGTTTTATCAAGTGTGATACCATAGTCTTCAAGTTGTCGCTTAATCCATAGGATTTGAGCACAGCAACTTCCAGCTGCAACATATTCAGCTTCAGTAGTTGATAATGCAACTGAATTTTGCTTTTTGCTAAACCATGAGATTAAGTTACTTCCTAAGAATTGGCATGCACCACTTGTGCTTTTTCTATCTAACTTACATCCAGCATAATCAGAATCAGAATATGCAATTAAGTTTAATGTTGAGTCTCTAGAATACCATAAACCTACATTTTTGTTCCACTTAGATATCTTAGTATTCTTTTAACAGCAATTAAATGTGATTCTTTAGGTTCAGATTGAAATCTAGCACATAGACAAACAGCAAACATATATCTGGTCTACTTGCAGTTAAGTAAAGTAGGATCCGATATACCTCGATAATATTTTTGATCAACCTTTCTTACCTTCTTCATCTTTGTCCAGCTTGCATGAAGGACTCATTGGTGTTCCGAGGGGTTTGATTGATTCCATACCAAACTTTTTAGAATTTCTTGTGTACTTTGTTTGGTTGATAAAGATTCCCTCTTTGCTTTGTTTGATTTGGAGTCCAAGGAAGAAATTGAGTTCTCCCATCATGCTCATTTCGAATTCACCCTGCATTAACTTAGCAAATTCTTGACATAGAAGATTGTTAGTAGCACCAAAAATAATATCATCAACATATATTTGTACTACTAATAAATCTTTATTTTTCTTTTCAAAAATAATGTTTTATCAACATTTCCTCTTATAAAATCATTTTCAATTAAGAATTTACTTAATCTATCATACCAAGCTCTAGGTGCTTGTTTCAAACCATATAAAGCTTTGTGCAATTTAAAAACGTGATTTGAAAATTCATGATCTTCAAAACCTGGTGGTTGTTCTACATAAACTTCTTCATTTATAAATCCATTTAAAAATGCACTTTTTAACATCCATTTGAAATAAGTTAAAATTCATATGACATGCAAATGCAAGTAATAATCTAATGGCTTCTAATCTAGCTACTGGTGCAAAGGTTTCATCAAAATCAATACCTTCTTCTTGATTATATCCTTTTGCAACTAATCTAGCTTTGTTTCTAATTACTATGCCATTTTCATCTAGTTTATTTCTAAATCCATTTTGATCCTATAACTGAATGATTTTTAGGTCTTTCAACTAATGTCCATACATTATTTCTAGTAAATTGATTTAATTCTTCTTGCATTGCTAACATCCAATTATTATCTTTTTCAGCTTCTTCAATAGTTTTAGGTTCAATTTGTGATACAAATGCAAGATGATTACTAATATTTCTCATAGATGATCTAGTTCTTATTCCTTGAGATGGATCACCTATAATCAATTCCTTAGGGATGACTATAAGCATATCTCCAATCTCTAGGAAGATCTATCATTATGATTAGTGTTAATATCATCATCCTTAGTGAATCATCATCTTTAGCTTCTTGCTCATGATCTGAAGATACATCAATATTTAATTTTTCAAGATCTTTCTCAATTATGTTTGTATCTTCCTCATCATCAAATTTTCGGAACGATGCTAAAGATTCATCAAAAACATATATGGATTCTTCAACAACTAAGTTTTCTTGTTAAATACTCTATATGCTTTACTAGTTGTTGAATATCCTAAGAATATTCCTTCATCAGATTTAGCATCAAATTTGCCTAAATTATTTTTACCATTATTATGAATGAAACATTTACAACCAAATGCATGAAAATATTTAATGTTGGGTTTTCTATCATTCCATAATTCATAAGGTGTTTTCTTTAAAATTGGTCTTATTAATGCTCTATTTAAGATGTAACATGCTGTGTTAATAGCTTCCGCCCAAAAGTATTTTGGAGGTTACTTTCACATAGCATGGTACGGGCCATGTCTTCTAAAGTCCTATTTTTCTTTCAACTACTCCATTTTGTTGAGGGTTCTAGGTGCAGAAAAATTATGATTAATACCATTTTCATTGCAAAACTTTCAAATAAGTGATTTTCAAATTCAGTTCCATGATCACTTCTAAGAGACATTATGGTATCATTTTTCTCATTAGTGACTTTCTTGAAGAACTTCATGAATATAGGAATCTGTTGGGGAGATTGTTGAGAAATTGTTGCCCCAATCTAATTAATTTTGATGATTACCAAAAGCCATGAGTATATTAAAAGATGCAATGAGTTTATTTACATAAGAAATGAATTTATTTAGAACAATCAATGAGTAAGTTAAGTATGACTTTAATCAATTTGAAAGTAACTTCAAGCTCCATGTTTAAGCTTTCAAAAAGAGATTTTTACACTTCATATTTCAATCAATGAGTTTTTGGAACAATTCTTGAATTGATTCCTAATGACAATTTTATTATATTCAAGTCAAAAAATTGATTTAAAATGAATCTGGAACGAATTTCAAGTCAATCAGAAAATTCTCTGATTTTTGATACGTTCCGGAGCCGACTCTAGAGTTTCAGAGTCGACTCCACTCAGAATACAGAGATTTCTGATTTTCACGAGTCGACCCCTGTGATTTCATGAGTCGACCCCCGATTTTGTCGAGCCGACTCCATGACTGTGTGAGTCGACTCCGCTCAGACACCAGAAGGTTGTTTTTCTGAGCACTTCGCGAGTCGACCCCTAACTTTCATGAGTCGACCCCCGACTGTCAGGAGTCGACACCTTATTTTCGATGAGTCGACCCTTTGACTTTCTGAATATTTCTATTTTTGGTATCGCGTCTTCGAGCCGACTCGCGGAAAGCAGGAGTCGACTCCAACAAATCTGGGCGAGATTTTTCTGAATGCCAACTCAGCGTCAACGGTAAGATTTTTAATTAACGGCTATTTTTCTTTGTTTCTAACGGCTATATTTTTGCAGAATCTATAAATAGAGAAGCCGTTTTCAAATCAAAGATATACAAATAGAGAGATATTCACATCAAGAGAGAGAAAAAAAATTGGAAAAACAGAGCATCATTTGAAAAAATCCGAGATTCAAAATAGAGTGAAAGAAAAAGTGTGAAATCAAAGGAAGCTTCGTCTGTGCTCAAGTTCAACAATCCAAGAAAGCTTCAGAAGAAAATCCAAGAGCTATTCAAGAGCAAATCAAAGATTTTCAACTTTCAAAGAAAAGAAGAAAAAGCTCAAAACCTCCAACTGCTTCAACTGTGAAGAATCGAGCTGAGGCCCGATTCACATCTAGCAAGGAGTTGAGGAAAAGAAGAAAAGAAGAAAAGCTCAAAAGCCAACCAACTACAAATCAGGCTTTTCTAAACTTTATTCTTTTATTTGATTATCTGCTCATTGAGGAGCTGTGTACTTGAAAAACACTATTTCTATTATTTGTATCTAGTTCAATCTGGGGGATTGAACTAGTGGAGGTAGTCTTACCTCGGTACAAGCTTGGTATAGCTTGTGTTAGGGTTTTTGTGCTGGTGAGCCCGGAAAACCAGCTGGGTTCGTTGTGATCCCGGGAAAACAACAAGTTTGAGTTGTGAGCTTGTAAAACAACTCGGCTGTAATCAAGGAAGATTATAGTGTGGACCCAAGTGAATCTTGGGAGTGGACGTAGGTGTTGGATACACCGAACCACTATAAAATCTTTGTGTTTGCCGTGCTTCCATTGACTCTATCTCTATCTCTGTTTTATTCACTGCACTTTGTATTTACATTGCATTTGCTTTCATTCTTCTTAAGCAAACTATTTTAAAAGGCTAAATTTTTAAAGAACTCAATTCACCCCCCCCCCCCTCTTGGGTTGTCATCTGGGCCAACAATTGGTATCAGAGCAAGTGCTCATTAGATTTTGATCACACGATCAAGAGCTAAAGATCCAAATGACAACTCAAGTTGGATCATTTGCTGAAGGTCATTCTACGAATAGACCTCCACTGTTTAATGGTTCAAATTATTCTTATTGGAAAGCAAGAATGAGGATATTCATT